>VOMN01084008.1:0-20271 GCA_014899125.1 Orchestia grillus
AACTTGTTTAAACTTGACAATTTTACAGCTGTTAAAAAATTCTGCAAAATTTGTAATTCTCCTTTGTACACAGATATAAATACTTTTCTATAATTAGTATTTTTCTTTTTTCTTTTTTTTCTTCAACTTTAATGTGACAGATTTATTTTAAGCTAATACATCATATACTGAGATAGATTACTTATGTTTTTCACTCTGAAAATATTTATTTTCTTAACTGTGAATTTTTCCTTCACTTGGAAGGACTTGGCTGCAGATGATGATGACAAACCATCCAAACAGACTCTCAAGTCTCCACAATCGTCTAAATCCAGTTCTGATGTCTCAGACAACTCAAAGTCTCCTGCTAAGCCTGCTCTCAAGTCTCCCAAATCTCCTGATGTGACCACCACTGCTGCTGTTGCTACTCCTAAAGAGACTCCCAAAAAAGTTACTTTTAGTGGCTCTCCAGAAACTTCAGCAAATGGTACATTTTATGTTTTTTGTGGACTGGATATCTTACATGTAAAGCTTTTTGTGTACAGGGAAAGGCTAAACAAGCATAAGTGGGAATTAGTGACTTTACAAATGTGAATGTACCTATACTTAATGTGTACCTATACTTAATGTTTGTAAGATCAGTGTGATGAGTCTACCTTTTGCTGCTGCAGGTTTGATGTTAGCACAGTGGAACGTGAATTTTGAACATTCATTCTTACTTATAAGCTGGGCCGACCAATTAATTTTAAGTTAAAATTAATTCATCAGTGGAAATAAATTCTGATAAGTTTTTATTGGTATGGCCAGTTTTTCAAGAGTGGAGGGGTGTTTATAAGTTGAGGTTCCAGTGCATGAAAGTAGGAGCCCAAGATGGTAAGAATAGTGTTAGCCTTACTAGGCTGATGGGGATATGTTCAATTCTGTGACCAATACTTTTGTTCTGACTTGGTTAGAAAATTAAGTTACTTATATGTAAAGTTTCTTTCATCATTTGTAGTAGTTATTGAATTGAGGACTTTTTAATTTTGAGAGAAATAAGTTTCTAACAATTAATTTCTTCAAGCTAAAGTTTTTTGGAAGCCTAGCATGATGTCTGTTAGTCATAAGCTTCATGTGGGTGATGATGATTGGGCAACCCTATAAATTTGTTCATTATTGTTGTTTGACTTGTGCTGAATTTCTTTATATTTTTTTTTGATCTGTACATACAACTTCAATATTTTTTTAGATGGAGGGACTGGAGCAGCAAAGAAGGCTGATGGAAATAGTGCTAGAGCTTCAAGTTCTCCTGGAAGGGGTAAGGACTGTAGAAAACTAACTAGTCACTTGTTTTCACCTCTGTTAATTTTAACTATGTACTGGTAATGCTTTCGTTATCTATGACAAAATATTTGCAATCAAAAAACTTTTCCAAGTTTAACTCTACACTTTTATTGTGGAACAATGTAAGCTCAAAAGTTTATTGTTTATTGTGTAATAGAATAACTATATTTCCAGATGTGTATTAAGTGTTGAAATCCAAATTTTACCACAGATTTGAGGAACACTCCATCACCAAAACAAGAATTTTTTGGTTCTCCAAGCACCAATGGAATTAATTTAGGCCAATCATCTCGGGGAACATCACCTGATCCCAAGAAACTACTGGACAAAATGAGTGGTCGTAGAGCCAGAGGTGGTGATCTCTTTGGTGATGACGATTTGTTTGCAGATTCGGGGAAATCTGAAAATTCAGGTAAAAGTTCATTCATTGACAGTCTTTTCAGTACGGATAAGAAAGAAAAATCACCATCCTCAAAGCCAAAGGTGCTTTCATTTGATGAAAAGCTTAAGACTCCACAATATCCACTGAAAAGTGAGTTTAGTCCAAGTGAAAAAAAGTCGGCTTCAAACCCAGGCAGAAGTAGTGTTCCAATTTTGTCTGGTGACGAAGATGACGGAGGACATACAGGCCGACGGGGCCGAAGAGGAAGACCAACCGTTTCAAATCAGTTATTTGTAATTGATGATTCAGATATTACTGGAAGACCTAGTGCTGCAAATATTACTTCCAGTGCTGGTGGAGTTGGAGCTACAGAGGATAGACCCTCTCGTCCGGTATCTCGTGCTGGTGGGAGTGCTCTGCCTGGTCCTGGTGGCTCTGGTACTGCAGGTGCTGGTCGTGGTGTTGCTGCTGCAGGTCAGTTACTGTAGTGCATTCTTTATTGAGTGGCTGCACTAGAGTTACTGTGATTCTTTAATTAATTTGCAAAATATAATTATATTTTCTTTTAGAATTGTCCTGATATCCAAGTAAATTGTTTTTCATCTCTCAAATGGAAATTTCAAAATAGATAAATTTTGTTGATATTGACAAGGATTTGTATTTATATTTCACCATTGACTTTTTGATTATTTTATGCTAGACATTTTACTATAGATTAACTTGGTTAGCTTCTTTAGTGTTGCTTTAGTGTTAGGGCTCACCTGCTGTGGTGCAAAATTAACATTTAATCTACGGAAGACCCCTGACAGTTTCTCATAATCATGTCTATGCATTAAATACTACACATCACAAAAATTTAACTACTTTCCTAAGCTATTGATCACATCTGTGATATAAGTTATATCACATATTGATTTATTTCAGAGGAATTTCAGTCTAATATAAATCACAAAAGCATCAGAAAGCATTTTAATTCTCTACCGCAAGCCCACATTGAATAGTTGTGATGCCTCCGTGCCATTAAACATTTTAGGTTAGGCGGTGTTCCTTAGTAACTTGTACAATCATGTACCATTTTAGTCTAACATATAGTCATACGATTACTTATGTACAAATTGTTCCTCTTTTACAGTCTACTGAATGTGAGTGGTGTCTAGCTCAAAAGCTCTATAGAAAGAAAAAATTTTAAAATTGAAACTAGTATCTTTTTTCCTGCCTTCATTTTGTGGTGTTTAATAACTTATTGAGTTTGACCGCCAGTTTTTAAAACTCTCTAGCAAAGTTAGTCATGAATAGAAATGTAAGTTTGTAGGTACTTGTGTTTTCGTAAAATGGGTACTTGTAGTGTTTAATGTCTGAAGTATTTCTTAGGGGTTCATAGTATGTTATACAGATATGTCACATTTTATTAAGCATCTCAAGCCTTCAATTTCAACTAATCTTTATAGTTGTCAATTTTTTTGCAACTGTAAAATACAGTGGAACATCTACTTGCAAATACATTTCCACTTGCAAATACATTTCCACTTGAAGAAAACTTTACATAACATAATTTGTCAGAAAATTTGTTTCTGCTTGTGAATGAAAGCCAATTCTTAACTGTAAGTTGAAATAAATTGTAAGCAGAAACAAATTTTCTCACAAATTTTGTTCATCTGGCAAGTTTTAGGCATGTAAGTGAAGGTGTATCCATAAATTGGGGCCCCAGTGCAATACACGTCAGTATGAGATGCTGTGTATAGTTATTTCTAGTTTCCTGTGTGCTCTGTGTACTTTTTCTTGCCTACTTTTTCCAACATTTTTTCTTATCTTTCTTTTTTCATCATTTTTAGTTATTTCAGCACTCATTTGATTTGATTGTAGTTCTCATCATTTTTACTTGTTTCAGTACCTATTTGTTTGTAGTTCTATTATACCCTCGAATTTTACTTGGTTGCACTTTATTGCTCAGAATTCTTGATATCAGGAGACTAATAGAACAGAGTCTGTGTGCAGGTTGACAAGGGTTAGTCTGACAACATTTCTCCATTAAATTGGTCTTTAAACAAATGTTTGGGCAACATTGGCTGACCGTTTGTGAGGGAACAATTCATGAAAACGGTAACTTTATGGAATTAATGCCCCTAATCATATTAACAATAAGTAATTGTCATAATATTGGCTGGTGTGAGTTCATATTTTATTATTCCATTGAAACCAGATAGTGATTGTCAATCTATATTAAATTCTTTTTGAGCTTAAACCATTCCTTTCTAGCTTTGCTAATTCAAACATGGTACTGAGATACAAGTTACTAATGACTATCTGCTACTACTGATCTGTGTAATATATTTTATTACATGTCTATTCTTGTAAACTTATTTATCTCTGAGGCAATGTAAGTGATAGACTGAGTTTTGAGTTGTGAGACCTCCATAAAGTGCAACATAGTCCAAGCAGCTGAAGCTCTAGAAAATTTGTGCTACTGTTACTACTAATACATTCTTACGCAGCGTACATTTCTTCATTAGGGTCATGTGTTTACACAGTATTTTACTATTTCAGATTATTAGTGCCTTCATGCTTTTCATTTTGTATATGTGCAGTTCCCTTACTATTGTAGGTATGCTATGAATTGAATGTTTCATGTCAAAATGGCCTTATGGTTGTTGGCAGAGCTACACCTTACAACTTCCCATGCAACATTGTTTTTTTCTAAGGATAAAATAAGCCACCAGTGGCTCACATTGCAAGGAAAGTGTTACAAAAGCATTTTTTAAAGGCAGCCTTACTACCATCAGATGTCTTGGCACAGCCCATATGAAATGATTATAAGTTAAATAATAAACACTCAGAATATTAAGTGTTGCCCAAAAAGTTCTGGACGTATATCTCATTCATTTGTGTAAGCCTGACAACTTGTCAGCTATGGTAAAAAATTGGAAGCGCTTAGTTTGATTTATCATGTGTGTCATCAAATCTTTGTCGTGCCATTTGGCCAGCAACAGTGTTTTATTTTTGTTGAGCTGTTTGGGTCATCACTCTAGGCATAAGAGCTTTGGGTTTATTCTTAAGTAGGATATTCTATATTAGATGTTACTGATAGCAAATTCAAATAATTTCAACTCGTTAATTTTCTTCACCTTCTACACTGTCTATCATTTCTGTTAGGTATTCTTGTATTATGAATTGCTTTTTTTATAGAACTGTCATCTTATGCGAGCAGGGGCCGGGAGTTCATCTGGTGGGGCACTGGATGCTGGAATTGCCCTGCCTTCGTTTTATTCTCTTGATGGTTGGTTTGACTTGTTATTTACGTGTATCTTTTAAATCTCAAGTGAAAATAATGCAAGATCAATTATTAGTGGCTTGCATTAGGAAATATTCTGAGTACCCATAAAATTGTTTGCATTAGTTTCCAATATTACCTCTTGGCAAGGAAGATCATTACAATAAATTAACAGTTAAAGAAAATTTGAAGAAATGAGGTACGCAATAAATTATGAATAATTGTATGTCTTCTGATTGTTATTTTTCCAAAACATTTAGAACAACATTTTTTCTTTGACTCAGATGAGGGATTATTTAATTCATTGTTAATGCATGCTGATTAAAAAATAAATACAGTCATGACATGACAAATTGTTTCTGTTAAGAATTAAAATTAAGTGTTAACAATCAATTCATTGTTACACAAGATCATTAGAAGTGGCATATATCTATGAAGGTAAGGGTATTTATGAATAGCATTGTTTCCATTATGACATTTGTTGCCACCCAACAGGGTGCAACAAGAAACAATGAGCTGAACTTAGTTCTGGCATAGCTTCACTTCCTCTATTGCACAGATCATTTGAGGTGCAAGAGACTGTGTTGTTGTGGAACTGCGTGGGATATGTTCCTAACACAGAACAAAGTCCCATTTAAAAGAATGAGAGAGAATATTCAGACCACTTAAGCAGTTTGGTTGGATGATGCTCATCACATCAGATAACCTTTGTGATCTGACATTGTGAGCTACCTGATCTGCCTTGGTTGCTATTTCTCAAAGGAGAGAAGGCACATTAGATCATCGTATGGTGATGAACGAGATACATATTTTGAAATTAAGACTTGCCTTAAGTGGACTAATTTTTTTTAAATAAACATAATGTTGCAAAAGCAACTCAATTATGTTTTATGTACCTATGTGGTCATTTGCCTTAGTTTTGAATCAATAAGTATTTGACTAAACTGGAATTTTTTAGTATCCATAATTCTTGATAGCATTCCTTGTCCTTATGGGACAAGGTTGGAGTCACAGATCACAGAATGTTGCATGGCATTCTTTCTGAGAATCTGCATATTTGCAATGTGAATATACAATATTTTTATAATTTCTTGCTCATTTAAATTCTTTAAATAAGAGCTGCAAAAGACTTACCGGGATATAAATAAACTGAACGGAACCAGTGTAAATGCTCTCAGAAGGTAATCAATGCATAAAAAACTGTTGGTGCATGAAACCATTTTTAGCTATTAGTTTTCAGTAATCTTCATAGAATGTCGTTTTAGTAATGCCTTAAAAGATAACAGTAAATTGGTATTCATTTCAAACCTAATACTCATGCTGCAATCTGATTTCTGAGCTTGTTCGAGTATGTTTTTTCTATAAATTTTGCTTTTGTAACCTTCATCAGAATTTTATTGCATTTATAGTACACATTTTTATTTTCCTACTTAAACTACAGACAATCAAATGTGTTGTGGAAGATTTTCCTATCGAATTAAATTTCGAATGCTCGCATCTTTTTGGCATCTCTCTTGGTAGTATTCTCAGTGACAGAGAACTCCGTTTTTTTAATGACAGGAGGGTGAAGTCATTGCATTGGTAATCATGTCCCTCGTAGTTTCAGGTCTAGCCGCGTCGTTCGAGGCTCAGTCACATCTGCGAGATCAGTTCATGCAGCAGCAACAGCAGGCAGCACACCAACTACAGCAGCAGCTGCGGCACCTCGAGGACCAGTTTACAAGACAGGCGCAGCAGCAAACGGAAATGACGGAGCTGCTCTCCAAGCAACGGGATGAAGCTGTGCACAGGTTTGTGCTACAGTATGTGATTGCCTTGCGGCCTCAAGCTCTTTGGCTGAGGAAATGTGTTTGCCTTGCGGCCTCAAGCACCTTGGCTGAGGAAATGTCTTGTCATCAAAGCCTGTGTCTTGAGGTGCAGTTTGAAACTCCACGAGTTTACATACACGTATGTGTTCGTAGAACGTGTGATTAATTGGGTATTGCTGATAGCACGGTAATGAACACAAACTCTTTTCCTTAATAGTAGTTGACATCATAACAATTGATTAAAAAATGTACGGTCGATAATAAGCTAATAAGGTAAACGACAGTAATGACCTCAGACTTCTGTATATGCTAATATTATGAAATCTGTATCACTTTCCTGCTGAATGATTTTCATTTCGAGTATAATAAGAATTGGCAATTTGCAGAATGTGCGAATGCCGATGCCAATTCCTGCAAAAAAGGCCGATTCTCACCAATGCTGATTCTCACCAATGCTGATTCTCACCAATGCTGATTCTCACCAATGCCGATTCTCGCCAATGCCGATTTATCGGCACATCACTAGTTGGTTCTTCTGCGTGTGTCGCGAGCTCGCTTCCCTCTGAGTCACTGAATTTTTTATGTTCTCGAAAGATGCACACTGCCACTTTTTCAGTGCTTTGGGAAAAACAATCCCTGTTGAAACTCGATAATATTGTCGTAAATATCACTAGAATTACAGAAAACAGTTGTTCCAGTGGCTCTCTGAGGCCAGTTGGGGCCAGGAAACAATGTAAGACATTCTCAAGAACAAGTTAAACTGGGGTGTAACTCATCTGCTTCGTGCAATGGGTAAAACATGGCATCATACCGCATCAATTTTTATTCAACCATGTTGGTCGTCATGCGTGTCAGAGTTCTCAGTTCTGGAGGTCGTGATGAGTTCTAGTAATGCCGACCTTTGGTCACTCGAGCTCCAATTGCAGCTTTTGATCAATTTAAATGCCATAAGAAGCAATGTTATTCATTTGCAATTTCCCCTACTAGCTTCATTGAAAAGGTGGTCAAAGGTGAGTTAGAGTTCATGGTAATGCAGTAATGATCTTTGACTTATTCTGTCATCAAAACAAATGCTTGTTGGGTATTTAAACCATCTTTTATGTACAAATTAAATTATCAAATAATATAATTGACTGAAATTAATTTTCATCATCAGTGCAAACAAAACCAACTGAACAGTGAAGTTGTACGAATTCATGATCAAAGCAAATTCAGTCACAAATTCATCAAAACTAATTCAGTTAATTTTTTATTTAACTCTATCACTTATATACAGTGCTTGACAAAAGTTTACTCTGAGTGTGGGTCAGACAAGTTGTAGCACGATAAAAGTTTCATAAATGTAAATTTTTATGGGCTGTAATGCGAGGACACTTCTCTAGGTCTCTCTTAACAGGATACCTGTTGATTTACTTCGATGAAATCAAAGGATAATAGTCGAACGAATTTCAATCACTTTTTCACTTGTTTGCCCAATTACATTCCAACGTCTCTCTAATTCAAGAAAATTTAATGCATTTTCAAGAGCAATATACATGTGATTTAAAAGTACACCTTATTTCAAACATTTTTTTGCAAACAAGTCATACAAGCGAAACCGTACAAAAAATATTCATATTCGATATGGTTTCACATTCAAAGTGAAATCTTCATGAACGAAGTTGAAACTCTCAGATAGCTGTTGATTGGCTTCAATGAAACCAAACGATGACAAACAAATACGAGCCTGTAAAAATTAATATTTTATATGGCACTTTTATCATGCCGCAACTTATCTGACACGCACCCGAAGTGAACTTCCGTCGTGCGCTGTAAACATATAAGCTCTTTGAATATTCTCCTTCATATAAGTAGTTATAACTTAAATGTGACTAACTTAAAGCTATTATTTTCTCATTTTGACATAAAACTGTTCTCTGCATTGGACCATGAAAACAACATTTAAGTTTGATAATTAGTTAGCAATTATTAACATTCAAATTGAGAGCTCAGATACTTCTGAAAATACTTCTATGGAACGTCATACGCTAGGCACACAAAGTGTGCGATTGTGGACCATGTTGTACTGTAGTCAGCAATAGATTACACTATGATACATCACTTTTGTTGCTGGCAATTGAATTTTATTTCGTAACTCCTGTTATTGTAAATTTAAAACAAATGCTCATTATTAATGTGAAACGATGTTTTTGTATGCTACTTGCATTATATTTATCTGTTAGTGTTATATTGAAGGAAGGGAAACCTGAAAATTCTGTGACCTGAACGCAAAAAAGTTGCTAGCGTTTAATTTTTTTCATTTTGTCAGTGCAAAAGATATGGGGAAATTATAGTTGTAACCCAGGAATAAGACAAAAGTAAAGTTCTGTTACATGATGTTACTGGTTCATGCCTCTGCTGCCTGAAGGACGACTGGTGTATTGTATTGTCACGAGTTGTGTTAAGGATCTGTTGGGGTCGTCACCTGAGGATGGGGCTCTTAATTTTTTTTTATTAAAGCCCCGCCCCCCACCTGCAGCCAAATCGTTAAAAACGCAATTTTGATTGCTTTAAAAAATTAAAAAACACATTTTTATTGCGGAAATTATAAACAAGGATCTGGCAACAGGTCAAAGAACAAGGCTCCGACCAGACGCCTATGTTGGTGGCTTACAACCGCTGTGGCTCTTAATTATACTCCATCCAGTGGAAAATGTCAGTTGTGCTTTGGTCTTCCAGCTCTGGCGGGGGTGGAAAGAGTTCTTGGTTTTTATTTTATTATAAAATGAAATTGAAGAAGAGCATGAGACCTGCGTTTACAATTTAACCGACAGAATCTAAGTTTTGACTGCTAAGTCAAGAGAGATGGAAGGAATATTTACCGTGCCTGGTGTTCTAACTTTGACACGAGTGTAAAGAGTGCCTGGTTTTTCAATTTTTTTCATAAGAAGCTAAAGAACAGAATGAGAGCATTAATAATTTAAATGACGATCTAAGTTTGGACGTTTAAGTCAGCGAGGCAGTGCGCAAGCCTCTCTTCCTGTTAGGGCTTCTGCCCCCGATGACCTTTGTAAGAGGAGCTCCCCTTCTATCTAAAGTCGATCTCAAATGTTATTACTCAAGAGAGTGGCGCATCCGGTCTCCTGCATCGTGACAAATTAGATGCCATTCGCTAAGGAATTCTGAGGTAAATTCTAAAATCAACACAATTGACATCGATCGGCCAAGATATGTATGTCTGATCGTTCCACAAATTTTTTGATGCTTGCATCAGCAATATATAATACACAAAATGACTTTGAGAAGAGGTTCTGATTGATGATAGAAACTACGTAGATGAGCTGGACTGAGTAGTTGTAAATATTCTCTGGACAATTCATCGACGAATTAACTTCGTTTTTTTTCAGACTGCGCAGCTCTTTGAAAAATATATCCAACTGCAGTCTCCCTGGCGAGCCCCGACAGCCTGAGTCATCTCTCACACACAGTGTGACAGCACCAACCAACACCGGCACTGCAACCAACACCGGCACTGCAACCAACACCAGCACTGCGCCTAACACCAGCTCCGTTGCGGAACAGTCTTCCTCGGTGGCAAAAGCCAAGCAAGAACTCGATGAGCTCGTGGTGAAGGCGCAGAGCGAGGTACATAAGCTGAGCTCGGAGCTGGAGGCGTTGCAGGTACATCACAGTCAGGAGATCGCTTTCCTCACCAAGAGTTACGAAGACAAACTCAAACTCAGCGACGAACTCCATGAGCAGAAAGAAAAGCTACTGCAGCAGCAGAGCGACCAGCTCGTGCAGCATCACGAGGTCAATGGCAGTAGTAAAGTGACGTCAACTTAGCCTTTTTATTCTATTCTATTCTGG
The DNA here is from genome assembly GCA_014899125.1 of Orchestia grillus. Lineage (NCBI taxonomy): Eukaryota > Metazoa > Arthropoda > Malacostraca > Amphipoda > Talitridae > Orchestia > Orchestia grillus. The sequence goes on from VOMN01084008.1 coordinate 10,610, forward strand.
TACTGTTTTCTTAGATTGGTGCGCTCTACATACATAGTGTTGTATGGCATGCGTGCAGTAAAAGTTCTGTATAATGTGAGGTGCTTGCAAGTGCGTGGTTTGCATCCTGGTCCTGTTGCTTTCCAGAAAGTCCTGGAACGAGGAAATGTCGAGCAAAACTCGTGCTTACTATTGCTCGCACTCAATGTCGTCCGTTTTTTTTGTTGAACTTTTACTATACAGTTTACTGCACAGTAGGTCTATTTTTTTAATTCTATGTTTGAGCCTTAAAGATATAGCTCTAATGTAAGGCATAGCTTTAAAAATATAAGGCAAACTACGGGGTATGGGAAACCCGAGGTTACCAGTCCAGGGCCAGAGTTAAAATAGTTTTCGGCTGACCTGACTCAAAAGTGAGCACTTGTACGATGGGTAGAAGTTTGTTTACTGTAAGCACTGAGTTATTTTTTTGAGGGTAGCAGACACTGCGTTTTTTTTACTTCATACTTCAACAGTGACGACACAAGAATTCTAAGTTTCATTTTTAAATGCACACTAATCTTATTTTGAGGATGCACACACAGCGTCTTATTACAGCGAGAACAAAAATACAAAAAATTAGCGTCCTTCATGAAAAATGCGTACTCCTATCACAGCGAGTGCTGCAACTGCAGCAGAAGCAGCACGAGCAGCAGCTGCTGGAGGTGCAGAGACTGAAGGACATCGAAGTGTCTGCAGCTGAGCGCAGTGCGGCACGCAATACTGAGGCGAGCTCCGTGGTGCAGCAGCTGAGTAGCAACACGGCGCAGCTGAGCGAGCTGAGCAGCGCTGTGCAGCAGCAGGGCGATGCTGCACAGCAAGTCTTGCAGCGAGCGCTCGACGCTCAAAAGCAGCAGGTGTGTTAGGGTGAGATGGGCTCTCCATGGCGTAGTGGGTAACGCGCTCCGTTGTCAAGGAGTGTCCCTGGTTCTATCCCACGCATGCGATTGCTGGTTTTTAAAGCTGTCACAGAGTCGTATTCTTTGGAAAGAAAGCTTAGCATTAGAAAAACAGATGGGCTAAAGTGACCCATTCGTCCAAATGAGAAACTAGGATTTAAAAAATTATTCTATCATCAACAAAGGATACTTTCTTGCTGAATAGATGAAGTAGAATAAGAGTATGATATTCTAAGCCATTTGAATCATCTTTGTTGAAGCTGGTTATAGAGATTCGAAATTTCGACAATATTTATATTGTCAAATGTAATATTCGTCTTTCTGGTGTCAAACCCCCGCTTTCCCCGCTGCACTCGCATGTCTTGTCAGTAATTATGAGGCACTTGAAAACTGATCTGTTGTGTTGCGTAGAAACCGTTTCTGTGAAGTTTCTTTCCTGTTTGGTTGATTTGACGTTATTTTAATCACAAGTATATTTTGCTTATGAACTTGGTTATAATTACATTTTTCTGAGTTAAGAACACTTCTAGAAACTAAGTATAGTGTTCGAAGATTGAATTCAACAAAATTGAATTTTTATTTTCGGCATTTTAGGAATCTGATATTAGGACGTCAGTGAAGATGGAGCCTGATCTGTTTCAATGTCTAATAAAATATTACTGATTATTAACAGTAAATGTTTTCGTGAAGTTGGATACTCATGAATTTCAATGAGGATTCACGGATTTTATGCATATTAACCTTCCATTGTGTGCCAGTGCTTTGTACACGAATGACGTTTACGTGGTTTTTGCACGTACAGAGTAACAATTCGTTGTGAAAGTTTGTTTTGAATGGTTTGAAAAACTGACCATCATTTGTGAAGATGAGCCTCAATTTGGGCTTGCGTTGGGAACTTTGGATTAAGTCTTTTCGATTTTAATTCGCCTGTGCTGGTTGACGGTAAACGTGGGGATTGGTATGGAAAAAATTTATTTTAGAATGTGGCCTTGGAATGACCTGTAGCCCGCTGGAGTTTTATTTGCAAACTACAACTTCTAGATGACTTACCACGATGCACATAGATTGTATTATTTTATTCTATGAGTTGGGTTATGAGTATGTATGTGTGTAGTGTTGTTATAACTATAACGGTTGAAGAGGGTCATCGGAAACGATTTAGTTAATTGGTAATCACTGTTGGAGGTACACTTGACATTTGCCTCTTCCCACAGAGTGCAGAACAGTTGGAGTATCTGAACATACCTAACTTGGTCGATCTCTGAGTGTGACTCCAAAACTTAATTATTTCTCTTTTAAGGTGGGTAAGTACTTCGAGTTTTTAAAAAATTGAGCAACATTACTCGTAGATCCTTCATTGCCGGACAACTTCTCCCCCGTTTCAGTCCGTTGATGCGAGCGTGTACATCAGACAACCGGGAGGAGTGAAGAGTCTAGGAAATTTTCTTTTTCCGTATCTTGCGAGCTAATAGAAACCTCTGCTCTTTTTAGCAGCTTAAATAGTCTCACCGTCTGTGTTTTAATATGAATGTTGTGTGGGAAATGTTCCTTTTAAATTACGCGATTGCATTATTTTCTGAAAGACGTGTAAGTTTGAAACTTGGTTGTTGTAGCGTAAAGTAAACCTTACCCTGATTGTTTTGGCTTCTTTCAACGCATGTGGGGTTATACTTTTACGTTTCTAACTCGCCCTTCTTGTCAAAATCATATGATAAGCAGTAAAGAACAAACAAGATCTCGAGCATTCTCACTTTGTTCTTTTACTTCTGTGATCAGTATATGACTCACGGAGGGTATAGTTAAAGGAGATTTATTCTCGGTGAAGGATCTGATTTGTTCCTGGTGGTCATGGCACTCTAGACCCACGCAGGGACCGCGCTCCAAGTGTGTACGAAACTCAACTGAACACTTCAGAGCATTGGCAAATATGAATTTGTCTAATTATTTCGACTTGCGTTCCTAACTATTTGGTTCACTGCCTTTCTAGTTATTCTATCAGTGCATTTCTAAGTATTCATACTTATTCATTTCGAAGTATTCATACTTATTCATTTCTAAGTATTCATACCTATTCATTTCTAACTGTTTGTACCTCATCTGTAAGTATTCATACCTATACATGTCTAAGCATTCATACCTATTAATTTGTGACAGTTCATACCTATTAATTTGTGACAGTTCATACCTATTCATTTGTGACTGTTCATACCTGTTCATTTGTGACTGTTCATACCTGTTCATTTCTATGGACTTTGTGTTCCAGGTTGCAAATCTGGAAGCTCAGCTGGTCGCGAGCAGGAGCACAGCAGACGCTGAGCAGGAGCGCCTGACACTGCTGGTGAGGCGGCTGGAGGAGCGCCTCACTACCGAGCAGGCCGCTATAGAGGAGAACACGTGGCGCCTCCAGAGGAAGGAAGCGCAGCTACAGCAAGATGTGACTGCCTGGCAGGTGCCTTGGGCTATTTCTATTTTGGAGAATTTATGTTATTCACCCTTTCGTCGACTAAAAGGACCATACGGTCTCATTTATGATAAGGATGTTACTAGTTCTCAGAGATAAGCATAGTGCAGCCTTTTTGCATGCATACATAAGTTGCAGCTAGTTTCTCGAGCATAGCTAGATACAGTCTTGTTGCAAAAATAATTGAGTTGTTATAGGATTATTATTCGTGTTATTTTTATTATTTCGTTATTAGTATTAGTATTCTATTAATTATGCTTTTGTTTAGCATTATTGCTTTCAATCCTGGGTAATATTAAAGGGGGTTTGTAAGTTCAAAGGTCAAGTGACAAGCATTTCATGATTACCGTGAGTGAAGAGACTTCTGTGTTAGAATTTTTGATGTTTTTAACCTATTTGGTATCGTCTCGTTCGTGGGTATAGCCACACACGATTTTTCAAAAATGTAGATTTTTGCGTTTAACAGAAATAGGAAATCTTATACACTGAGGAATGTGGCTCGCGCTTGAAAAATCCGAGTTTATTGAAAAATGGACGGTTTTTAATCCATTTGAAAGTCTAAATGGAGTCAATGCTCAATTTAATAGCTTGTCTTGGCCGAATAAAAAACATAGTATGTACTTTTTTTTTGCTTTTTCTAATAGTTAAGAGTATGTACTATAGGAGGAACACTCATAGGTACTCTGCGTATCTCATGGCATACTTCACAAGTATAATTTCGGGCGAGTGATTTTAGTTTTTTAATTTCGTGATCAGAAATTGTGTATAGTAACAATATTAAAGTATTTCCACAGTAACCAAGAGAATGCGTAAATAATGTCTTTTTATATAAAATATTTTCTTTCTTCTCCCTCGATATGTTCGTTGATAATCAACCCATCTCAACGTATTTTTGAGACTGCACTGCTGGCAGTGAAGGGAGATTCGCTAGCTTCTTTCATTCCACTATGTACTAATACACAGTTGTTGCTTAGTTGGTCTGTCTCTCTGTCACGCTCTTAAGGATTTAGGTGGGAGAAAATTCCGGGTCTGTATTCCTAAACTAATAGCGAGACTGGCATATAAGGCAGTCCGTATCAGTGATACTGAAAATAACAATTCACATGTCTGAGTTACCGTAAATAAGAGGGCATCCTAAGAACTTGACATCATTTGTCCCGCCATTTATGGCGGGATGCGTCTACTTGTGCGATTACAACAGTATCTATCATAGTCAGTCAGCGTCAATAGTAAACGAAACGTGTCCTGACCTTTGGAATAAAAGTAACGCTAGTTCTATTTTTCAATTGACAAGTATCCAGGTTCTTAAACTCCTTCCAGAAGGGAAGTATTGAAAACATCTGTTCTCGTCAGTGTGCCTCGAAAATTTGAGGGTGCTTCGCGTTTTTTATGGGCTAGTTTGTTGTCATGTGGGCTTCAACGTTCTTTTTTCCTTTTCTCTATTGTGAGGGAACCGAGCGTTTAATATTGAAGATCTCTTAAGATATAAGCGTATTCGAAATTATCTCTGCTCACTTCATGTCACAGGTCATGGTAATTTACTACTCGCTGACTCAATCCGTAATAACATTGCTTGGCTGTCATCGTTATTGAGACTTTGTGTTCGTATTTGCTTATTTTTAAGGTTCAGCTCAGGTTGGTCATACATTTTACATGCAATGTGCGGAGAGATGTGCGAACTTGATGTAATCGCTTCCGAAGACTTTGCTGTGCCCTTAAATCGTTACACAAGTTAATTAATAAAAGACCGCCTGCACGGGCCGATAGTATCAAACATGGCCGACCTAAATCCCTGTCTAATTTGTCTGCTGGGGCATTTGTGACTTTGGTCGCTCGAGCTCAGATGTCGCCTGGGCAGCCCAAAGTGTAGACATCCCGGTAAAAAAGTTAGACTGGGATGTCACATTTTTTATAGCCTCTTCAATAGCTGGCATAAAAGTCCTTGTTTCTTAACGTCATTTATTTCGTATAGCTTCATCTTTTTGTAATTCGAAGCAAGCAAAATTTTAATTTTTATAAAACATACTTAAACCTAAAAACTTTTTTGGAAATGAGTTTCTGTATTAGTGTATTCTTGCAATAATGTGAGAGGTTCTTATTTATAAATTCTTAAGTAACTAAAAACCCCGAGTTTTTACGCATAATTCTTTAATGGAGGCTGTATAATGTCTTCTTATTTAAACTTTGCAGAAGAAAAAAGAAGCCGATCAGCAGATCATCGTCGCTACCACTGCCGAGTTGGAGCAGCAGCGCAAGTCGCTGGAACAGAAAATGATCAAACTAAGGGTAAGTGATTTGTTCGCTTGATGTAGAAGTTAATTGTTGTCACAGTGATCATTCCTACTCTTGATGCTTTGTTTCTCGAAATAGAATTAATGAGAAATGTATTGGCCTTGACTATAGTAGCGGGAGTGAGTGAGATTTTGCTATAGAGATGTTTTAGACTTCGCTGTTGAGTATTCTGATTGAGATATGCACAAAACGCTGCTGTAGATATTCTACTGTAGAGATGCACAAGATTATTTTTAGGGTAAGCACGAAGAAAAATTCTTTTTACTTCCTGTAATGCGGTTACGATTCATAGTTCAGCTGCACTTGTCGGGAAAGTTCGGTTTGTGACTTATCTTGTTGCGAGCTGTCCTTTTCTTTGGCGTTTTTGGTTTGGTTTCTTCTTGCATGAAAGGTCAATAATAAAAGGCCAGCGCGATCTCATGGATGTCTTTTTTTGCTGTTCCATTTGCCTCGTGACGTCTTTTTCTGTCCTGTGTATTTGTGTTAGTTTACTTGCTGGTCGGGATTTTCAAGGCTCAGACGTTCATTTAAATTCGCTCAGTTTTTGGGGAGTATGTACCTGAATTAAGTTATTAGAAGATCCCGTGAGCTGCAAGGAACCAAAATACGAAAAATGTTGTAGTTTCATTTTTTTTTACGATTGCTTCCTGGAGGGTCATCTTTTTTCGAATGTTGGGTTTTAGTAATGGATGGTGATCACCATACCTTCTGTAGTCCGATCACAACGTATCGTCTTTGTTTGAATGCAGGTGCAGGAGGAGACAATGCTGGCTGTAGGAAGACAACAAAAAAGTGAAGAAATAAGCACCAAGTCCAAACAGGACAAGGATCTCCAGCAGGGTGTGTTCAGAGAGAGACTCCGAGTCTTGGCCGAGGAGGAGAAGAAAATTCTTCTTCAAAAAGAGGAACTTGCTACTCAGCGATCTCAATTGCTTAGAATCAAGGATGAGATCGAGAGAGATAAGTTTGAGGTAAGCTTATTTGTGATTGCTCATTGTTTCTGTGTTAACCACCGCACAATTCTGCAGTTTACCATCGTGAAACTCCTGATAACATTGTTACAAAATTTCACGTTTGTCTTCTTCGTGAGTTGAAACGATAACACACCGTTTCTTTGTGACGAACAAAGAAAAAAAAAGATTGATTGAAGTTTGCTCTTGTGGCCAGGGTAATAAAATTCGAATTGGTCTTTATTCATTGTACTGCCATTATGGATATAGTACGAGTGTAATACAAAAGGTTCGGTTAGGTTCGGTTCGGTTAGGTTCGGTTAGGTTAGGGTAGGTTCGGTTAGGTTAGGGTAGGTTCGGTTAGGTTAGGGTAGGTTACGTTAGGTTACGTTAGGTTACGTTAGGGTAGGTTACGTTAGGTTACGTTAGGGTAGGTTACGTTAGGTTACGTTAGGTTACGTTACGCTAGGTTACGCTAGGTTACGTTAGGTTNTTAGGTTAGGTTAGGTTAGGTTAGGTTAGGTTAGGTTAATTTTTTATTTTGGCTGTACTGAAGATGTGTAAAATCTCTTTGTGAGAAATCTAGGTAAAAAGTGCAAAAATGTAAGGCTTCTTTTACCTTTTTGCGTTTATTGACGAAGAATCGTTGAGTAGAATTGTTCCACATTTGATTTCACACTGAAGTCAAGTTGCAGAAAATTTTTCTTCCTTAGAATATTTTTTTCCCGATTTGAATTGGCCAGGAGTATTTTTCTTCGCATGGATTTTTTGTTTCTGAAACTTCTCTGGACGGTAATCACGTGTTTCTCTCCGCGGAAGTCTGAAGCATCAGCAAAACTTGTTTTTTGTAGTCTGCAATGGAATATTTGCGTGCGTGCGTGCGAAGTTTCGAGGAATTCTGAATCATAGATACAATTGCAAAATATTGAAAAGGAAGTGCCGTCACATAAATTTCGTTTTAATATGGTTACTCAAAGTAACAATTAAATAGGTTAATGTTTTCCGTTACAAAAAAAATCTACGTTAGTCAACAAACCCTTAACAAATTCTCAACACCACGACTTCCTGAGACACCCTTATCTTTGTTTGTAGATTTTAAGCAAGACTGAGTTTAGATTTTTTCAGCGCTATATGGGTCGTAATAATTATTACTTTTGGCATGAGGTGGCGCGGTCGAAGAACAACACGCACACCGAGCTCGAGATGCTGAGGCAGGAGCAGGAAGTTCTGGCACTGCAGAGGCAGCAGCAGCTAGCAGCGGCTGCCACGCTCAAACAACGCCTGCTCGAAATCCAATCTGCCACAGAAGCAGCACATCTTGTCAAACTCAACGCCGCCAAGGTAGTTTATTTTTGAATATCGAATTTTCTATGCCTATTCGTTAGAAAACAGTGAGAAACTTTATGCCTCAGTCATGGAAAGAATTTAGGCAATTGGTCAGATTGTCTGTTGAATATTTTATTATGATTCTCTACTCGGTGTGCATGTCGGTCTATAGGATGTGAACAATGTTTGCAAGCTTCCACCTTTTTTCTCAAACGAGGAGTACAAGTAGCGGCTCAGAGAACTGCAGTTTGATGAACAGGTTTTGATGAGTGAGAGCTGCTGGGTCCCGCACCGAAGATCTAACTGGACCTTCGACTGAAAAGTGAGCGAATGACTTTACTGTGAGCTATACTTGGCTGGTCATGTGAGTGCTCTAACTCATCTCGGGTTATTATTTCGAAATATAAAGTAGTGCCAATGGATAATATTGGTGTTAGTGTCACCATTTAGAGTGAAAAAACATGCGATGGTGGAAAAGAAATCACTCATCGTGATTTGAAAGCTGCTCGTGTTCCGTGTCTGAAACAAATAAATTTCACCTTGAAAACTGTGATTCATTCAGATGTGTATTTGCTTTTCTCTTCTGATATGTACTCCGTAGCCGTTGAATCGTTTTTTGTAGCGCCATAAGTAGTCAAACTCAGTAAAATACTATGCTTACCACAGGAGCGCGACAGAGCAGAGGCTGGTTTCCAAAAACTGAAGGATCACACAGCTAGAGGGCTGTGCTTCCGATGCGGTCAGCCGTCTCTCAGTGCTGGCGCACGCTCTGCTGCGTCCTCTTCCGCTCCTCTTGAAGGCGTCACCAGAATCCTCGATTCTAGTCCTAACGCCACGAACCTTGGTGTCCGCGCCGCAAATTGGGCCAGCGACCACTTACGCCCCACCACCGCCGTCCCTACAACTCGGGGACGCGGAATTACTCTGCGACAGCCTTCACGCACTGTAAGTGCCGAGCATTACCGCATGCGTTACTCTGGTATGTGTATTGATTTGCCTGTTTAATTCTATTTAAATCTTTTCTTTTGGCTTTGAAAAGTAACCAGACTTTCTGCGCTATTGTAACAAAACTGAATCAAAGGACGAGGCATCAACGCATTCCTACAAGAGGTAAAAGAACATAATCAAGGACAAGGCATCTATTTTGGTGGGCAGCATGTGGCATCAAGGAAAAAACTTCTTTCTGGGAATTTAACCCATTAATGGGTGAAGTTTATTCCTAAATTTTATTAACTAATTTTTGTATAAAATAGTCGTTAGAATGTCATTTGCATAATGTATAGAATTTTAAGGAACAATATTGTCCTGTTACTGAAATAAATGCGATTCCGTGATAGGTACGGCTAGAGTCATGAGGTACCAAAAATCTAAACAAAAAAAATTGTTCTGTGTCACTTGGGCACTTCATGCATACATTACTTACTTCATTGTAAAACCTAGAGGTACTGTATAAACAAAATATGTATTGTTATTTCCTTCTGTTATTATTGTTCATATTCGGTATTATTATCATCGAGCATCCAAAAAATTGGATGCTATACATTAAAGGGTTAAACTGGCGTATTTTATTATCGGTACTCCAGCATTTAATAACTACCGTTGCCAGACTGCCACAGCTATGCTTTAGGTTACAAAAGTCTGAGGACTCGTTACAAATGGAAGTCAACGACGCAGCCTTTATTTCTTATCCTGAACGCCATTATAAAGAAACTACTG
>VOMN01084010.1:0-33921 GCA_014899125.1 Orchestia grillus
GTACACTGTTAGAGCACGGATGTTGATTTAGGTCTCCTACCGCTTCTTTCCGCGCTCGATTGTTTCTCGTTCGTCGCACCAGTGGTTGCGGACAGACCCTTCGAACTGTCCATTTAAAATTGCAACTGTTGACGTATCGTTTTCTCTTGCGTAGGTTTTGGCTGCCTCATGTTCACCGTAACGCAGTTGCTGCCGCTACAGGACTGCCTCTTCTCAGCGCTGCCATGATCCGTCGTAGTCGTGCTGCTGACAGCCTCTGTGCGGGCGAGCTGCTGCACACATTTCGCTGTGGCCCTCTAGGGAGGGCAGGCGCCTCTCAGCCTCTTCCGTCTCGCCTGTGCATCTGTGCGTGTCTGTGGCACTCCTCTGGACTCGGTTATACCACTCCAGCAGTCCCGTAGACTCCGCCTCTGGTTTAATTCAGTATTTGTGGATCTTGTTCGTGTGGTACAGTTCGTGAGTCTATTTCTTTTTTCTGTTGACGGAGTCGTTGATAAGAACAATTACTAGTGAGGTCGTTGAATAATAACATGGGATGGCCTAATTCGGGTACGGATGAGTTCGTACCCGAATTATAAAATAGCGACTTAGCTATGTCAAATTCGGCTATGCTAATGAGAATTCTCTTCACAATAGGAGATGAAGTCTCACAAATAGATTTTTCAATTAAAAATTCCTTTAGGAAACAAAACAACTGTAACATAGGAATATATCGTATAATGTAGATATGCCCATCAAATTTACGTGAGATACAAGAATTTCTTGATGATATCTTCAGTTACACAAATAGTTCGACATTTGATTCCTGGCCTGAATTCTTAGCGGTCGTGGACTGTTGGATAGCAGCACCAGCGACTGTAGGCTCGTCTGACACTAGTGGTGTATTACGCGCCTGCATTCAGGCTAATGGAACTGCAGAAAAATGGTCCGGCTCCACATCCCTGTCTACACCTGAGCCGTGTTGCGGTCTTGCAGTGTACAGACTGGTTGGTGCTGGTTGCAATATAGCGACAAGCTCGTCTCCACATGAGAACAATGGAAATATTGTGGTCTGGGGTGAGCCAGCGTGGCGACTGCGTTACCTCAAAGAGGGTCTGTGTGTGTGCAGACTTGCACTCGAGCAGTGCGGCAACAACGTCTCACTCATTGAGCTGCCGTTCTCACTCACCCAATGCCTGCCCCGACCTCCTTACGCGGCACCTCTTCTGGTTCAAGCGGGCGTTGATCGTGTAAATGACATGTCGTCGTAGTCAATTATAGGAAGTGATAGCGGGCAAGTCAGTGCAGAGGGAACAAGTGGGAAAGACGCGCCCCTGCTGTCGCAGCACCCGAGCGGTTGTGTGCGCGCATTCTGACCTCGCTGCAGCTGTATGCATGGGGGATGCAGCTGCATGCATGTGGGATGCAGCTGCATGCTCGGGGGATGCAGCTAGGCGTTCTCCGAGTACTTGGATAGGTTGAGGGCAGCTGTGCCAGTGGTAGAGGCGGGTTGCTGCTAAATTTGAAGTAACGTATCACTTCATTTTTCTATTTTATGTTGCCTGTTCTTTAGAGTGGCAATTTTTCGTTACACCTGTGCGGACTAATATGGCCGTGTGAATCGTGTGTTGGGATTTGCCAGTGTGAGTTTGGGTTATTTGAGTGAAATCATTTTCGTTAGAAGGTAAATAAAATTAGGCTCCTTCTCCTTTTGCAAGTGTATTTCTTATTATGCTGGAGAAGCATTGCGGACTGCGTACGCACACCAGAGCGTCATGGTACTGCTACTGGGGTGCTCGCCCTGAACTGCCGCGACATGATATCAGTCGACCACGCCGTACCAGCGTCACCGCGTCCTAACTTCAAACGAGTCAAATGAAGACTTCAAGTTGTGTGCTTGTGTGGGACTCGCCACTTGCGCTGCTTTGGTGGTCACCGGCAGACTGCCCCTGGGTGCATGCTGACCTCATTAGCACTGGAGCGTCCCCTCGACGCTGCCTGGCCTCCCTCGCCTGGAGGGGGGGGGTTCTTCAGCTGCGTCTTACAATTTGAGTCCCTCACTGGTAGTCTTCTTAGGGGCACGTGTCTTTCCGACTCGGATGGGAAGTGCCATGGTGAAAATGAGCTGTGTGTCTGTGTTGGTATTGTGATACGAGTCGTACTGTACAGCACGTGTGTGTTGGTATTGTATCACGAGTTGTACTGTTACAGCTCGTGTGTGTTGGCATTGTGACATGAGTTGTGCTGTACATGTGATGAATTGAACTGCGTGTGGGCTTGGATTTCGTCGTTGTTGCCTATAATTTGCCGAGTTTGTTTGATATTGTCGACATCCGCTGCTAGCATCACGTGTAGCTTCTGGCGGGAAGCTCGCGGCTGTGCTACTGTCCAGCCTGTGCTGCTACGAGCTTCAGTTTAGGTAAGGTTACAATGTTGCGCAGAAAAATCACTCATGCTAAGGTTGTAGTGCGTGGTTAGGTTTGGTGCGCGTAGAGTAGGAAATGGGCGTTCCAGAATTCTTTCAAGTAACTTAAACATTCGGTTCTTTTTACTGAAAGTCAGCCATTCTCGGAAAATGTGATTCCAACATGATTATATTGACACACTTCTCGATTGTTAGGCAATTCTGGTATGATCAGTATCCAAACCGCTGAATTGGCCGTGATAGACCCATCTCCTGGCCACCAAGGTCTCCTGATACGACGCTCCTCGATTTCAGTTTTTGATGACACCTGAAGATTTTGGTGTCCGAAACCCCAGTTCCGTCCCAAGAAAATCTCATCGGCAGGATATTCACACCTCTGTGAGGATTACTGAATTTTCTGGCGTCTTCGCAAGATTTCGGCATTCATTGCACCAGGGCTTCTAAGCATGCATCACAGTAGAGGGACAATTTCGAACACCCTCTGTGAAAACCTGACCTATCTTCAAACTCTGCATTGTTCGTTTATAATAATAAACTTGTCCTGACTTTGATTACCTATTTTCCTACAGACACGCTCAAACTTTAAAATCTCCATAACTTTTTTAATTAAGTATTTTTGAGCATGCCTCTGTAGAGTAAAATATGCTTATTTCACAGAAAAAAACCTTGTGTGAAGCTTGTTCAAAGATTTCTGAAATGCCCTGGGCTCACACCGACGGCGAGTGAAGAAAGAACCCTCGTTTAATAGCTTTGTACCATTTAAACATAACTCTCGTGGTCCAAGACGAAGAACATTGAAGTACATCAAAGCAACCTTACGCAGTATATATCTGAGAGAAAAATCCACGGTTGATAAAAACGCACTATTTTTTGGTCAAAATAATAGTTTTCTAAAGAATATTCTGGATTTTCTCAATATTTCACCTCTAAGGAGCGGGCCATAGCCTCATAGGCCATAGTGTTTAGTTTGGCCATCCTATGTCACACTGTAGTACGCTTCGAGGGGATCCCATATGATATTCAGGTCCTGAGAGAGACCCGTTTGACTCCATAATTTTCCTTAGCCATAGTTGGGCCTCCGGGATGTGTACCCGGAGTTTCCTTTTGTGCCCACATCACTGCTTCCTTATATCCATTCTAGCGATGATCGTTCTTTGCTGGTCCTTCTCTTATTTCCCATTACATTCCTCTACCACATGTCCTGTCTTACATCATCTACTAAGAATTTGAATCGCAGGTGATGCTGTTGGTAGGGAGGCTTATCAGTACATGGCCTCTCTGATGAATGTCAAAATTAATGACAGTACCTCATAGTCTTGACACGTTCGCTGAAAATATGCTCACTTCAGAAATAATGATACCCTAGTCATGTTAGAAATTAATTATCCTCGAACAGGATAAAGTTCCCCAGAGCACTAGCCAGAAGTTTACTAGTGCCTTTTGAGGGTTATTGTCTGACCTCCACTCGTGTGCCGCTAGCTCAGGCTGGACAGGAAGCACAATTTCGGTGTACATTTGACCTGGTCTGGTATCAGAGTGTGGGAAAAGCACAAAAGCTTGTTAAAATTTACAGGCGTAAAATTTTTTTAAAAATTCACTGTACAAATTTTTATTTCTTATTTTTTGAATTATTTTTTTGTTGACAATCTTTATGTACGGGTATCTCCATCCCATTCTTGTTCGTTGGTGTGATCCTAGAGGTAGTTTTTAGACGCGTTTTGTTTCGAGAAATACCGAGATACCCGCTATTTGTTAAGGGTTTTGTTTCAATGTGAGAGTGTGAAAGTTGCGATGATGATGATGATGCTGCCTGCTGTGAAGGTGTAACCTCCTCTGTAACACGAAAATAAGTTTCCGGTCGCTGCTTTACACGTTGTAAAGAGCTCACATTACCTGGGCTACGTTTTGCTGGCCGACATAATGTCGCCGTCATCACACAGGTCCCGTGACAGCCGTGTTGCAACTCGCACATCTCCGCCCGCTTCTCCAATCTCCGGTGAATTTAATCGCTAATTTTATCTTTCTATCGCAGGATTTTTACTCGGCACATATCTACGTAATGCCCTGATAGTTATGTCTTCCTTTGTTAAAATGTACAGCCATACTAATGTTTGACGAGTCAGAGAACTACTTCTGTGTGTGGAGTCTTCGCATTTTTGCTTTATTCATATTCCAGAGACCATTTCGTTACTTCTATCATGCTTGTTGTATGGGTGCAATGCCTGGCTGTTAGTTATACCGTTTGCTGGGGGCGGTGCCATGATCTAGGTCAGAAGGCCTACTTTTCAAACTATTTTCTGACCGCCTTGCATCTAGGAACACGTGAAGGTTTGCAATACCGGTACCATATTTCGCGTATTTCATGTCGTTCATTCCGAGTTTTGATGTCAGTGCTACGGTTTTTTTGCACTCGTGTTAGCTTGGACAAGTACCTGGCGGCCATCTTGACAGTATTGGATGTCAGTGTCAGCCTCAAACTGAGAGTGTCCCTCCAGCAGCAACGTCCTCTCCACCGCGACAGCACCAGCGAGAGGCCGCGCAGCTTCCTATGGATGCGCGAGAACCATTGATCGAGTTATCAGTCCTGCTCCCCCTGCTCCTCCTCCCCTTTCTGCTGAGGTCTGTCGTGCTCGAAACCAAATGTGTCACCGCAATGTGTTGCGTCAGACCTCCTGGTGCACATCGGCTGCTCACAGCCGCTGCTTTGCATCGAGGGTAAAATGATTTACCAATGTGGATTCGAGGGCGTGTTGAACTCCGAGGCTCTCGCACATATGCCTTAGTGACTTGACCTCAATTACCTGCCAGTCCTCTCGGCTGACGTTGTTCCAGTTTTCGTTTTAGATGTACTCTGTTCTTGGTGGGTGAGCACCCAAAGCCCTTGGTGTCTGCTGTGGGGGAATCTTTTCTTTGAAATGGTATAGATGTGCCTCTGATGAATTACAGTGTATTTCCGCCGCCAACGTTGGGGCAATCTGTCTGTATCTCACCTTTGCATGGTCATATTTATCTGGTATATGTGGACAACAACTTTCTCACGTGGAGAGTCGTCCTCGTGGTTTCATCGAATCCTTAGGTATTAGTCTTCTCTTGTGTAGCACCGAATATTTGTGTTATGAATTTAAAAACTGCTTAATGACCCACAGTGCAGGCAATTCAAGAACCAAAATAAATAGGACGTGTAGGTGTGTGGAGTTCTGAGAAGGCGCTTGGCAGATTCGGTCATGGTATTGTGTTGGTCTCCAGTTCTCCGCTGCTTGATGGGGCCGTTACGTGGTGTGCTCGTTCTGCCGTGTCATCGTCTGGTGTGCACACGCCCCTCCCTCTCTCCTCCTGCTCTGTGCACGTTGCGTGTTCCTCCACTCCTGGGGGCGCATGCGTGTGCTCATTAGAGGCAGAGAAGAAAGGCGGCAGTGATCACACTGGGTTATGTGAGAGAGGTGGATGATGACACGTTGTAATCCGGCCACTGCTCCTGTGAGTCTCACAATCCTGCACGTGGCATACAACCACACTTGCGTTCTACTCTGCTCGAAGAAAGTTTACTCCGGGTGCGTGGTACACCACTATTATTTTTCTTAATTTTACGGGCCGTAATGTGAGGACACTTTTGTAGGTCTTTCCTGACATTATCAACACGCTCGTGGGTCTTACGAGGTCTACTAAACAGCTTTTTCTGAGTTGTCACGGCGTCATATCCTGCCTCCCGCCACCTAGCAACGTAACACCTCGCAACACTATCACTTATTTCAAGTAGGTTGGTATTTCCCTATAATTCGAGTAGGGCCACCAATATTCTCAATGTACGAAAACCCCAGTCATAAAATGGCGTCGGGCAGCAGAACAAAGCAGCACAATTCTTTCACAACCGTGGTCAACACGACACTGAGTACTTGGCTGGTGGAGTTGGCAATTTGGAGATGTAGTGACGTTATGCAGCTAAAGGCCTTACTAAATTAAATCGCTCTCATCTGTTCCAATCTTTGTTAGACGTAAGTTTACTCCACTCACGCTCATCTGGAGTAAACTTTAGGCGAGTAATCCTCTCCCAACCGGTTGCCTGCCATTTTAGCTTCTCTTGCTTTGTTTGAACACGTAAGTCGTAAAATATACGTATTTTTTCGTGTCGCGTCTGTATTTTGGTTGTGGCATCGTTGTGGTAGTTGACAGACGGGGTTTCATTCTTTAATTCGCGGTCTTTCTTCATCCGTACTGCTGCAGTCAGTCGATTTAACCCTATATGGCACAGTGTTACTATCAGGCAAAAATCAATAAAAACCTCTGTCTCAGTATAGATTTAAAATCATTGTCTAGCAATTACTTCAAATCAAAATTGAACTAAAAATCATTAAAATAAAACATTTCTACACGAATTTCTTCGTGAAAAGGACAAACATCATTCCAGCACACCACAGACTGGTGCCTATGCAAAATTGCTTCTTGTAATCTGAGCATAAAAGCGATTCCATTACGTGTTAACTGTTGAACTGGACGGAGACACCGTTATGAAACATCGTGGGCCTCTCCTCTAGTTGGCTACTCGACTCAAGCAGATCTCTCAGGCTGCAACAATGCTAGATGCTGGAGACTGGTCTCGGGTCACCAAATGAAGAGCAATTTTCACCAACTTTTTCATGTGAAGAAAATTGTGGTGGGGGACATCGAACGGTTTTATCAAATTATGCAAGTCTACCTCGCGCAAGCGTTTGTTAGCTACTTATCTTACTTCACACTGCTGACTTGGCTAGCTCGGGGAAGGATTTCTTGACTATCGGAGGTTCAGATACATTTTCCGTGCGTTCACAAGGCCTTCGTAAGGCGGAATGTATGACATTGATCGTAGCGCACGGCCAATGGTCTCAGAAAAGAGTGGTTGAGAACGCGTGACATCGCAGAGGTGTTGCCTGCACGAGTTGACCTCCATCTCTTGAGTGCGAGGTTCTCTGTGAGACTGTCGCATGAAGAGCTCTTAAGCTGCTAACATTTACGGCTTCAATTGGACCCGAGGCCGACATCAGCGGCTTCTGGCCTCTCGCCAAATATTGTTTTCTCTCTCTTTGTTCTAGAACTTGCCGTAACTTACTCTACACTTCTTCGGGGGCTCAGGGACATGCGAAGTTCAGCTTATTTGATAAGGACTTCGGCTATTTTTTAGAGCATCCTAGTCCTGGTGGGTTCTCCCTGGCCTCACCTTCGAAGAAAAAAGGGCCTTCTGCCTGCTTTATTTTTTCCCGGCACGTCCGTGGTTTCAGTGCATGAATAAAGGAGTATGTTAATGAATAGAAAAATTTATGAATTGATGAATATTAGAATGAATTATGAACGAATGATTAAATAAACAAATGAATGGGTGAGAAAATAATTGATATGTGGTGAGATATTGTTCTAGTGCATATGCGGTAATGGATCTGTCAACGACGTTTTAGGATCCAAAAGACTGACACCGCTCGGTTAATATTTAAAAACATATGGACAATGAACAAAATTTTATGATGCAAATTGAATATGAACTTGAACTTAGACAAGGTCGCCTGGGGTAGTGGTAGGGTTCGACCTCTCTCAAAAAAAAATTATAATACAACCACCTCTTTAGTCGTCTAAAGAGGGAAATCAAGGAGCTGACAATTTCAATGAGAACAAACTGAATGGAATATAAAAGAACACCTACATTCAATCGAACGAATGCATTGCTTGTACATATTTTGCAGATCTCGGAAGCGTCACAAGTTGAAATATCAAGAGATTATAGGGACATTGCCTACTATTGGATTGACAAACGCGGGTGGTAGAGTTAAACACGCATGAACACGGGGTATGGCGCAGCGCGCATAAAGAATTATTACGAAAAATATAACACCTCTACAGTTGCCTGCTTGTTCGTATGGCGGCCTAGTATATTCGCTGTTTCATGGGAGTGTTTCACTTTATTCAAACACCCCTGCGCAGCATTTCAGATGACATCGCTCGCATCATGTACCAAGTTTATGCTAAGTTTTTGTCACGATCTTAACGTGAAGTCGGTACTTGATACTCACTGCCTCATTTTGCTATTTTTCCAGTTCATCGTGAATCGCTCTTACTCTTTCGTTGCTGGGCACTTGTACTGTAACGCCGCTAACCGCTGCTGCTTCTTACGGCATACACCCTTCACGGTGGCGGCACACAGCGACCGCACGCAGTCACATTACGGCTGCTGCGTTCATTCTGGCTGACGGGGACGGGGACTTTAGCTGATGCTTTATCTTCTCCAAATCAAGGACTTCGATGCTGTCTGTCAGAATTGCCATGCAGGTGACATACGTGCGGTTCTAGGTGGCAGCGATTCGAAGATGATGAATTTCTGCCATGATGCATTTCGGTTCACTGTAAATTAGGGTGTCATGTGCATTGGGCCTGGGACGACGATTTGGTACATTCTCGGAATTCTAAAAAGGTGACCAACATTGAGGCGTTCCTCCATTCCTCTGTTGTAGTTCACGTTTTCTCCGTAGTCGAACTTTGTGGATATTTTGTGAATTTACTGTTTGTTCAATTGTGATTGCCACGAGAGTTCTAAAAATTAATCTCGTGGCGCATAATTACGTTTCTTGTTGGCCGGCGCTGATTACGTTCTTCCACATAGCGGCAAAAATTCTCGATGGGTTGAGAAAGTGCACAGTTAATTGAACGGTACTTGCCCGCGGCCATTAGTATAAACTTCATCTAGCGTAAGGCAGGCGGATATGCAATGCATTGCCGGTCGCTTGCATATTTTCAATTCGCAGCCCGTTTTCCGAGGACAAGTTTAACCCATCATTCGTGCGGTGGAGTCGAGTCCCAGAAATAACTTGCCTTTATTACCCGTAACTCACACGAGTCAAGGCTAAAGGGTCAGGTGCCCGCATCTGCCCGGGTCTTCTTTCCACGCCTTTTCGATCTGAAGTGCCGTTATTTTCCTTATCAAGTTTCTCCGTAATCCCTATACACGTTCCCCTAGCGCGGTTTTCGTCTTTTCCTCATATTGGCTGGCTCCACTCTACTTAACCTGAGATGTACTCTTCGGAACGCCTAAATTAGCCATCTATATCACTCCTGATGACTTGACACTTAGGGACCACGCCCTAAATTTGCCAAAATTCTGTCACGTTTCCCAGTAATAGCAGACCCGTGTGTGTGTGTGCCGGGTTGCTAACTTTATCCTGCTCGAGCCTGTAAATGTTCAGAGTGTCATTCAAAGTGACAGGGACATTCTGTCCGATGAAACGTCGTACTTCAAAGTTTTGTTGTTCGAGAAGTTTTGTCGCAAATAATTTTTGACTCTAGAAGGAAAATTTAATGTGCGTTTTTTAGCCAAATTACATAACAGCAACGGATTTTCCCTAATACTCTGAAACAAATAATCGTTGGTACTTTTTCATCATTTCACCTTGAACACCATTCGCCCGTGCACTTCCGTAAGTAGTGTCGTCTTTAGACCATTCGATCTTTGAATGGCTAAATTTTGAAGCTCCCTGGTTTGTCGGGCTGGGTTCGACTGCGCGGCGAGTTGTGGCGTAGCGCTGCGGCCAGCACGCCCTCTGACCAAACAAAAGCAACTTGAGCAGAGGGCTGGAGCTGCTGACCTTGCTTCGCTCTGCTGGTGCTGACCCTGTCGCTGGCAAGGACGGCCCTGCGCTCTAGCTGGTCGTGTGTGGTTGCATGCTCGTTACTGCGTTATTGACCAGACTCGAAGTCGTCCGTTTATGACTGGAATTTTATTAGTGTTTCGTGACGCAGGCATTGTCCCGGCTGTAGTCGGCGAGTTATTCTTGTTATTTTGGGCTATCGCTTACATGCAGCCAATCATTTTTGTTGAGCTCTGGCCATCCAAGTGCCTCGAGGGGTGAGAAGAGAGACTTTGGCCGTGAGCAAATAATGAGCCGAGTAACGCTATTCTGGGAGTCGTTTCCTGCGCTGTCAAATACTTCGTTACGGTGTGCCTTGAGATCCACAGTCACGCTGGCTAGCGTCACCTGAAAGGAGAGGGGCAAATGATGTATTATGCTGTGTGATGCAGCATTGTATTTGTCTCATTATCACTTAATCGTTTGCGTCGTACTGCGGATATTTCAAGTTCGACATTAATTAGGATTTTTGAGGAGTATTAACTATCGAGTTCAATTTTTACCAGACGCCGTAGTTGTGTGCACGTGACTGAAGAAATAAATCCGTTCATTACATGGCCTTGTTTGTGATCCTCGTGTAACCTACTTGCAAATTTCACGCCGCAATGAGAACTTCCCTTACGGAATGTTTGCATGAGAAATTCAGGTTTGAACCTGCGCCTTCTCTTAACTTTTTTTCCAGTGAGAACTCGTGCTGCCGCTGTATCTTTGTGGTGAATATCCGCTGAACTTTGTATGCGTGCCTATCTGTTGGCTCTTTTTCTTTGCGAGTGGCAGCGCCGGAACACTGCCGAGCTCTCAGTCCCAGAAACTCCAGGTCGTGGCCGCGTAAGTTTTACGACCTCCGTCGTAGAAACCTTAATGTGCACACGAAACTGGTCGAAAATAGTTACGTATATTTCAGAAATCAATGAAACTTGATAAAGTATTGTAAATATCAAATGAAAGGATGTTTCACTAATTGTGTTAGTCTATAACAAGCTCCCAAAATGATTTTCCTGTCTCTAACAGCGATTCGCCCGGTTTTGGTAGTTTGGAATCACTGTTACTAGAGCATATTGGTCGATGGAAGATGTTATTTCTCGGACAACTTGCTTGCTCAAGTCAACTGACAGAGTCTGCTTTGCTTTGAAGACGTTCGGTTGACATACCCCAGAGAAAGTAATCCAGAAGGGAAAGGTCAGGGTATCGGGCTGGCCATGGCGATTACGATCGATGCGAAATTGTTTCCAAAGCGTCGACCCAGGCAAGTCACTGAGCAGTTGTGCCTTCGTTTCACCATGTTTGAGGTATGTTGTGAAACATATCC
Source organism: Orchestia grillus (assembly GCA_014899125.1). Taxonomy (NCBI): domain Eukaryota; kingdom Metazoa; phylum Arthropoda; class Malacostraca; order Amphipoda; family Talitridae; genus Orchestia; species Orchestia grillus. The sequence continues at coordinate 11,357 of VOMN01084010.1, forward strand.
TTTCTCGTGATTTTCCTTTCACTTATTCGCGTCAATTAACATTTGAGTTATAAAGCCTTACTTTCGACCCGTTCTGTGGGTGTGTCACCCTGGTGAATTGCGATAATGTTCTAAATCTCATTTTTACCAACGTATAATACTCATAGCGCATTTTTACAAAGCATACAAATGGGGGTGGATGTTTGACAAAGTAAAATGATTCAAATTTGACGCGTGCATAATATCAGTTTAGTTACACGACTTGACTAATATCCTAATACCGTATGTTTGCTTTCCTAATGTGAATTTATAATAATTGTGAATTTTTGAGCAATGTTATTTCCAGTTAGGTGCGGTTCGTACAACCCGAATTTCTGAGAGCTTTCCCCCGAACCCAACACAGGTTCGTGAACGTCTCAAGTTACGTAGTACATGGATAGGACCATTTCGACTGGTCAGCGTCAAATGTCCTGCGCTCTGAGTAGTGCTGGTAACATTTTTAGTCGGGACAACTTCAATTCGAACGACATCTATCGGGAAACAAATTTAGATACTATGAATTCTAATTGAAACCTTTGTTTACGTAAATTTATCTCTAAAAAAACAATTCGATAGCTTATAAGAGGAAATTCTCAGCACCGAATGATGAACTCGTTTGCTTCTATTAAGAACGAGCTGCTTCGTTGAACTCCCCTAACTCATTCCAATGAGGAGCGTTACCTGTACTGAGAGCGCAGGTCTGGGCCCATACCCGCCTGCTTGCAACACCTCGCTGCCATGTGTGCTGTGCGGGCTGCAGCACGCCACCAGAAAAGCTTCTGTGTATCTACCTTACCGCGCTCAGCTCGTGAGCCGGTAACAGCCGCCGTGCCTAACAGTTCGCTTTTTGAAATCGGGTGGTATTTGTTGTTCTTGTTATTTGCTGGGAAATTATCTTTGGTGTACATGAAGGCCTTAGACTGGGGACCGTGTGCGAGCATCCGCATTCCACCGACTCGACTAGCAAAATTATTCTGATTTCCTTGTTGGTTTTGTTTTAGTAGCAGCGTTGCGAGTGTGCAAGTGCTGCAGGTACGGACAGAAAATGCCTTAGTGCTGTGAGAACGGCTTGTGGAGGTCCTTCGTCTACTGCGGTGTGGCATTGTGCTCATATCGTGCAGCAGTAGTGTGGCTTTGTGTAGTGCAGGACAGGTGGTGCAGGGGCAGCACGTAGCCTGGTTCAGAGTGTATAGTGCAGAGGTGGTGGTCCACTACACAACACTGTGCAGAGGTTGTGTAGTGCAGAGGTGGTGGTCCACCACACAGCACTGTTCAGAGTTTGTGTAGTGCAGAAGTGGTGGTGCAGCACACAGCACTGTACAGAAAACGTGTGTAGCGCAGAGGTGGAGGCAGGACAACACGGCCAGACCGTGCAGCTTTAAGACCACACAGCACCAGCAGCATCACCACCGCTCGTTCCTGCCTCTGACCTCCTTCAGCGCTCCCCGTGTCCCCTTTCTCCGTGTTCTCTTCTTTGTCCTTGGCTTCGAACACCCCCCCCCCTACCTCCCATTTTTTAATACATAGGTATTTTTCGGAAAATTTTCGCTACTCAATTCGTCAAAAGATTTCCTGTAATTGGAATTGCTCTTTCATGTTTGTTTTTCGTTTCAGAAAGCCTCATTTCCATAGTGAAACGCTGTTATTTTATAAAAGTATAATTTCATCGTTATTCTTTTAGGGTTGAAATCTCGCTCTCGGCGGCTAAAAAAATCGAGCATGAAACTGATTGATATTGCTGGCTTTGTGTGGTCGCAGGATGACGTGCTGGCAGCCTAGTTAGCGAGGCAGCGCGTGGTGCGCTGTCTCGTTAGTGATGATTCTCATGGACTTCATTTTCTAATTGCTTCCGTGTTGTGTTCTTTGTTGCCATCACCACCAATCAGTGTGTCGATGTGCAGAGTTCTATTCTAATGTTAATCACTGTAGTGATTTTGTACGTGACATGATAATTGTGTGGTGCAGTGAAGCCTTATAATTGTGGGCCTATGTAGAACATATGGGTATGACACACACGTACAATTATGGATCTTGCTGAAAATTTCCAACTGAATCTGGTTCTTGAAATTATAACGATACCTCAAAACCCAAAAACCCAGAAAAACATTCGATGTCAGCTGAAACTCATCCCAAACCGATACCGGAAATGTGTGACCATTTACAGGGGCATTCTGGCGGACGGTGAACGTTAATTTAATTCGTTCTTATGATGGGTTTTATTTTGAGCCTGGAGTTGACGGCAGAAGTCACGCGTGCAATGGTGTGGTGTAAGTAAGGGAACATAGCTAGGCTATATTAAGGCCTAGGCTGATGTGCACCGTGCCTCCAACGAGGACATCTACCAAATGCCCTCACGAGGCCACCTCGTTTCTCAAGCGCATCCTACCGTCAGCACACTCGTTTTCCTCGCACGCTGCTATTTGCATTCCAAACAAATTTCTGATAGACGTACCTTGTTGTAACTCGATTTGCTCGCTTCAGATGTATACTTCCTGCTTTGCTGGTGAGAATTCTATGTTTACGTCATGGCATGAAGCTCTGCGTTTGGAACGGTGTTTGAAACGTGCCTTGTATCAGGTCTTCCTTGATGCTTCTGAGGTCGTAGTTTCTTGTGACATTATTCAGCGGCTGACTGAAGTGTATTGTTCTAGTGGTTGGTCTATGCATAGTTTATTATTTCTGCGAGTGGGGCACAAAAGTCGGTTTCTGTGTTTGTTCCCATGTTCACCACGTTACGTACGGCATGAGCGCTGTGTAAAGGAAATCCGGGACTCGATGTTGTGGTCGTCCCTGTGCACATGGCTCACCTCTAGTGACGGCTGTCGTGTGCTGGTCACAGTTCTCATGTATGGGTGACAGCCGTCATATGGGTGACAGCCGTCGTATGGGTGACAGCCGTCGTATGGGTGACAGCCGTCATATGGGTGACGGCCGTCAGGAGCTGTGTCGCGCCTCTTAGTTTTGAGTTATCGGCTGGGGGAAAAGGATCACGTTAGTTTTTTTTTATTAGGAATGCTTCATTGGTCTTTCTTTTTCTCACTCTCTAAAAAAGTAATCCATATTTTGATTGAGCGGTCGGCTGGTCGGTTAGTAGTCACATCGTACTTGTGGTCCTTGGAGTTGTTTGTCTCGCGTACCCGCAAATCTTGTCTAATGGGAGGCCAAGTCGTAGAAAACTGTGTGCGTTAGGTATTCATGACTGCACCGCTGCAGGCGTTGATTTTTGTGTGCACTGCAGCACATACGCGAAATATTTTTCCCCTGATCACGCTACAGCCACACCTGACGTTGCTTTCCCTGCACTCAGTACAGCAGGTTTTAGATTACTCTTCCACCTCTTGCTTAATGCGAAACATCATGAGGAACAAAAGAACGAGAGCAACTGAAGCTCGTATTATGTGCTGAACGTATGTGTGCTGCGAGGTCCAATTAAACAGGGGCCGCTTTTGCTGCACTATCTAAAGTTCTGTCCAATTGTGGGCTATTGCGTGATGATGTAGACCGGTTTTCTTTTGACGCAGTGCTAACGCTGTCATTTGAACATCTCGACAGTTTGAATGGAGTGGACCTTGTAGCCCAATTTATCTCATTTCACTTCGTTGTTAGCGTGGATCTGCTGGAACTGGACCTCATCTCTCAAACTTGCCATCGAGTGACCGGCCAGAACCTCAGTGAGAGCAGCGTTAGTCTGTAGTTCGTTGGACCATTACATGTGTAGACGCTTATGTCAGGTTAAACCCTCTTTGATATTTCAAGTGTTATGCTATGCCGGTAAATGACTTAGCAGTGAACTCTCATATTTTGTTGTTTTGGTCTCTTTATTGATCCGATAGTCAACAAATACCGCCATCAATCTGCGTGTATCAGTACTCTTGCGTTGGGAACTAACTTCAACATATGACTACATCCCTAACTCTGATTACTTCGAGTTCGTGGAAGAGAAGAGTGAAGCATGACGGCCATTTTGCCCTGTGGCAGCGCAACCCTGTATTTGTTGCATCCTTCGCTGGTGCGACAAAGCCACGCTTGCTGCCTGCCACGTGTAATGAGACCTGAGCTCTGAGCTCTTCTTCTACCTCGCATCTCACACGAGCTGCGCTCTTCGTCTCTAAAGTCACCCGTGTTTTATTTTTTATCCGCTGAAAAGTTGACTCTCTTGGCGTGCTCGATAAACAATTAGTGTGTGGTTGAAGGTGGTTGTGTGGCAATGCTTAGAGAAGGAATGTAAAAATTTCATCGCTTGGCGCACTGAAGAATCGCTACTTTGTTCAGGGGTTTCACTTGTAATCTCTCGAAATGGCGACAATCAAGGCACGAGATTGCATTGTATTTTAGGCAGAACTGAATTCAAAACGAAAATGTTAGTAGTTTCTCAATTTAGGCGCCAGCTTTTTGAAAGGATTTATAGTGTTAGCTGATGTGGAACGGTTGCTCTGCGACGCACGTTGATTCTTTGCGTAGGTGTGTGTGGTGGCGAATCATCACTTTTTTAGCACTCACTCATGTTTAACCTCTACAAGAAAAAGTAGAGAGTAAACTGGGTGTAGAATATCTCACGTGTCTATATAATCCGGTAAAGAGCAGCGAAAAAGGTCAACAAAGTAAACCATATAGTTCTTTACGAAGTGTTAATTCTAATTTGAGGTGGATCCACTCGGTAGGTGACGGAGGTGCCGCTTCCACAATTTTTGGGGGAATCTGAGAGTGAAATATGTCTGTTAATATTCACCACGCAAACTGTGATCTGCTGCCATGTAGTTCATCAATGGAGAACTCGAAAGCAAAACTCGCTCTGAGCCAAGGTCTGGAGGCACAAAGTTGATGCTAGGTTACCAGAACTGACCCAGCGCTGCAGAGCAGGACGCCGGGTAGGGGCCGCTGTATCAGATGGGCAGCATCACGACTGCCTCAGGGGGCATCTTCCGTCTCTCTGCCTCGCTACACTACCCTGGTGTTGCTGTAGTGCTACCTAGTGACGTATGTCAGATTGTTAGTGAGATTGAGTGGTGATCTTGAGTTTGTGTTTGTGTGGTCATTATGTTGGTCTGCTAGTGTCCTAGTGAGCTATTTGATTAGTTTCTTTTCATGTTTTTTTTACTTCAGCAGTTAGAACTTGTGTATCCCGAGCGTCCGTTCTAAGAAAATAGTTCTGGTTTACGTTTTTATTTCCCTGCGTAATAAGCTCCCCGGACCTACGAATTCCTACGTAATAAGCACGAATTATGTCGGCAATTCTGTGCGGCATTAAGTCTATGAGTGCCCTTATGTACCCCTAGTCTATTTCCAACCACTCTTGCGTCAACTGTTATCGTAGTGATGCCGCCATGTATGTGCGATGTTCTCGATGTCTAACTAGTGGTTCTAGGTGATCTCAAAAATTTTCTATTGGGTTAGCTGGCTAATCTAAATGCCTGATATATCCTGAATGACTGTCATGCCAATTAATGACAGTTCTAGTCCGATGCACTCGGCAGTTGCCATCCCGAAAGACAGGCAAAGCAACAGGCCTTTTTGCATTCAGATGTGCAAATGGCAAAACTTGGTTTTCTAGCAGCTCAATGTAGCCATGCTGATTCTGTTTGACGAATACTTCAACTAAAGAACCCCTTGCTGTGTAGTTGAAATAGCCCCGGAACATAAAAGACCCTCTCCTCTTTGTATCACCCATTACACCCAGGCTTCATGAGGCTTTCGATAGAATCGTGATTTACCTGACCACGTGACTCTCCTACGGTCAAATGTACGTGGGCTTTGGCCCAGTTTAGACGTGGTCTTGTGGATAGGAGTTTGCATCGGCCGTTTACGAGCCACTTTTCTCCACATATCCACTCCATGGAGTTCCCTACGAAGAGCTCGTTCAGAAACATTAGGTGAAGGCCCATCATTGAAGTTTCGTAGTAGTTCCATCCTTGATGCAAAGCAGTTTAGACCAACAATTCAGGACACCCGGCGGCGGTCCTTATCGGTTAAAATTTTCCTCCGACCATAACTTCCCATTGATTCGCCGTATTTACCTTAGTGTTTCTATTGTTGGTAGACCCGCCTAACAGTGCAGCATGAAATACTAGCAAATTCCGCTACTTCTTTCACTGGGTGTCCCTTAGCCCGACCAAATGCAATAGCTCCATTGCCATTCAGAGACGTCTTTCTTTCGTTTCATAACTGTGGAGCAACTAAGAAACAAGTCTAAACCTTGTCAGCTCTGAATAATGACTGATGTTTGTGGAGTATTCAACATATAACCTGAACTTCGGTCACAGCTTTGAAAACTGATTCATGACCGTAATAAACAACTGGAGCTCGAAAAGCAATCTGTGACTTATTTTTAGGGTACTATTGTACTGACGATTCATACCAAATATTTCATGTGAAACGTAAGAAGCAACTGAGCGTTCCCAGCCCAGACACTGCAGTGTAGATACATAAAATAATCAATCTCTTCAGTTTCATTTTGTATCGAGCTCATCAGTGTGTTTTACAGCTTGTGTTCTCGCGGTGAGGAGTACCGCTGACGCATACCGTGTGACTTACGTCAGAAGGAAGCCGTGTGCAGGCTGGCGGGTGGCCTGCGGAAGGCAAGTGCTATGACGCTCGGGAGTCACGCTCACGAGTGCAGTTCAAGCCACAAATATGTCGTTATCCTTGGTCAATTCGCTGACTGTGTGGCATATTTAATTACTGTAACAAATGTTTTGATGAGAATACAGTATTGAAAATCATGTCAGCATTAATACTTCAACATACTCGTATACCGTCATTATTGCACGTAAACGTCTATTGCATCAGCCATAATATAAGAAACGGAAGCAAAACGGCATTTAATAAAATAACTGCTCGAAATATCTTGAATGAATTTTGCAAAAACTACTAGGGTCTGTAAACTGTAAACAATATTTTAGGGTTTTCGTTCATACGTTGTTTAATAATTCGGGTTGAAACAAAATAGGAGCATTTCACATCTGTCATGTAGTTAAGGAACGGATTGAAAATGAAAATATTATCTCTGAATGAATTCCCTTTGAGGGAACCGAACAGTTTTTGGAAACTTTTCCTCGTCGGGGAGGGAGGCTGAAGGGGGGACATGGTCTGAGCGAGCGTAAGTTCCCTTGTAATTCACGCGCCTGTGTACAGTGCAGCAGTCTCAGGGCTTACTCAGAACTACTAAATTCACTCAGGGACATTCTAAATTCACTCTAATGCACCTTTTGCAGGGAAATAATTATAATTTTATACAAATTATTTTTATTTTTCTGTGTCCATTTCTGCAGGTGCAGTTTTCATATTTTGGTGTTTTGAAGTGCGTATCAAAGAACGTTTTGCAATAAAAAAATACGTTTTCAATCTCCTGAACTAAACTCCAGTGGACGGTCCTCTTAAAAGACCTGAATGATAAGTTTGATGTTCGAGACATTTTTCTTATATTGTTGGAACCATTAACAAATAAGCTACATCGATGCATAGAACTTAGTTTCTCCAAAAAAATTGAACTTATCATAAAAGAACCAATTTTCAGGAATTACTGGCATCGTTTATAAGTCTTAAATTTTGTACACCGTATGATAAATAAATTTTTCATTCATATTCATAAGACGCTTGAGTCAAAACTGAGAACCAAACCTCTTACAATGTGTGAACTGCAGCCATGGTTGATCGAAAGATTGTTAAAATGATTTTAAAAGACCATTTCGAGCGAGTGCATCAATTTTTCGTAAATTAAATGAAGAGACGGGCGGCAGCATATCAGGGAAAACTATTTCTCGTTAGTGAATTAAGAAAGGAATACAATGTGTTGCCCATCATCTAGGCAAATACTGTCAGGGCAAATGAATCACGGGATGAAGTTAATTTCAGCAATGAATCAGAGTTCAACTTGCTTCGACCTGATGGTGAAATGCATGTATGACGCAAAACAGGTGAATGGTAATCTCTCCAATGTGTGTAGAAGGACAGCTAAGTTTAGAGGTGGAAGTGTGATGGTGTGGGGCATGATTTCCTCCTAATGAGTTGGCTTAATTGTCTACTACGTGATAAAATCACCACTGAAGTTTATAAACAGTTTCTTCGGCAACACTTCTTTACGGATTTACACATTGCTCCTGTTTGGCCTCCTACTTTCATGCATGACAATGAGCCTTGCCACACAGCAAAAAAGTGGCTTTTTCTTGGAAAGGAAGGTATTGCTCTGATGAAATGGTGGCCAGCTCTGAGCCGCGACCCAAATCCAATAACGAATTTTTGGAAGATCATGGGAGAGCGGGCTCTAGAAATATCCAGGAAATCAAGATTACCTGTGGGAGTTATTGAAAGAATGCGAAGGGGTAACTGGCACTTCTCGCTAGAAATTAGGTAGATTATGTGTCCAAAGATGCAGTGAAGTCCTCAAGAATAAAGGATTGTTTACTAAATATTGATGTTTTTTGTAATTTTACTTTATCGTGGAATTTTCTATCCATTCAATTTTTTGGCCGATATTTTGTTTCAAATCGAATTGTTGAGAAAATACATGCAAAAACCAAACGTTTTGTAAGTATTTTATACATAATGATTAAATTTATATATGACTTAAATTTCACTGAAGTTCATTTAATGTATATACTGCTATACTGCTCGAGTAATAATTTATATATGGTTAAATTTCTACCGAAATCCATGCAATAGAAGGTACTCATAGTAACAATTTTTTCAAGTATCGTTTTGTTTCGATTTCTTATATTATAACCAATACAATATATAGAATATTAGTTAAAGTTAATTTTCTCATACCGATATTGAAACTAGAAGTTACAGTCAGGCCTCCGCGGCCTTGAACGGAGAGTCGTTATGCGAGCGTACGAAGGGATTGCCTCACTGTTCCTTGGAGGGAAGGTTGGTGCAGCTAATGTTTCTCTGGGTAAGATTGTATTTACTTCAATTAGTGGTGTTGTAATTGACTTACAATCATCAGTTTAAGGGGGTTTGAAGAATATATCGTGTCTAGAAATTGCGTAGACGAATATGTTTCAACCGCAGAGAAAATTCTAGTAAACAGCATAGCTATATTTACCAAATGTTATCATTATCTTTGGTCCTGTTCGCGCCGTACGTTCAGCTCAGTCACTAGAGAGTGTGGAAGTGTGCAGGGTGGCACTGCTGCAGCGAGCCGCCCAGGCGTCGGAGACTATTGATTGCAGTAGCTCGCCCTTCCTGGTGTGAGGGCGGCATCTTGCTGGGGTGTCCTCTTGTCCTGCGAGGAGCGGCGACTCGGAGCTCTACACTTAAGCTTGATACTTGCCGAAGTAGTTTTCTATGTCGCTAGTAGAGTGTATCTTGCGCAGTGTCTTCTTCGCGTTCAGCTTGTTCTCAATTGTGTGCCTTCATCTGCTGCTCACACATCTCTGAGTCGCATCTTATTCTTTGTGTTTCATTAACTCTTGTTCATTTGCCTGCTTTTTCGCGCTGTTTGCGTAGTAATATTTCTCCATGAAGGTGCCCTACACAAGTTGAGATGATTTTCCTGCCTGACTGGTAGTGTCGGGTGTATCGGCGCTAAATATCTTTGTTGTACCAGTGCTACTTCGTTGCCGCGTCCGAAGGTAGATGTGAGGGTGCCTGCCGAACCCTCTTTGCTTTCTACTATATCGGAGAGCGTTGTTTTATTGCTCTGTTGTAAATGTACGAGAAAGATTTCGGGAACTCGAAAGTACACAACAACTTTTTATAACAACGTGGGGAATGCCTCGTTGGGTATTTTTTCAAACTAGCTAAAAAAAGTAACCGATTTAAAAACGCCATAAATTTTAAAGTGTTAGTGTACGAAGGCTGAAATGAATTTAATTGAAAAGAGCAGGATTTAAAATTTCATTTGGCATCACACGCACGAATATAACGAATATGTTAACACATCTGTAGGCCTTCAGTTTAATTCACGGCTTATTAGCCCCAAGAAAATGCCACCGTTAATAATCGAACAGAGAAAATTTGTTGTGAAAGAAATGATTAACACGGACCCGTCATCGAAACGATTCGTCAACTTTGAGCAAGATATGGAATACAATCACCTATAAGAACAGTTCAGGCCAGTTACGCCAAGTGGAGTGTTCACCTCACAGTTCATAAGTGAGGCTCGAGAAATCATTGCGTCCTTCAATATCAACGTTTTGTAGAATGTTTTAGCTAATTTTGTTGTTTGTGTTGATAAATGTATCGAGTCCGGTGGTGGTCATCTCGAAAGTCACGCACAATATGAACTAAAATTTTAGATCTTGCTCTTTTAAACAAAACGTATTTCAGCCTTCTAGCAATAATATTTACAAATTACAGCATTTTAAATCTGTTACTTTTTTAGCGGACGTGGAGGAACATTTTTTGTTTGTTTCTGGTTCTGGGTTATTGACTTTCCTCGTATAATTTTCTTGAAAATAACGTGGAGTGTTCGATGACGTTTATAGATCAGTGAGTTAAAACCTTGATTTTTCAAGGTACAAACACTAAAAAAAAGTGGAAAATAAAAATGAAGTGGAACGCCCTCTCTCCAGACTACTGCCAGAAATTAATCGAGGCAGTGCCGAAGAGATTGCAAGCTGTCAACTACCAGAAAGGTTATGCTACTAGATATTGACAGGTTTGGTTTGATTTGAACCCAATTTTGTGCTAAAATTTCATTAAAATTACATTTTATTATATATGCGGAGTGTCTTTTGGTCTTTTTGATTTTTCTTCTTATAAAAAACTAACGAAAACATCAGCACAATTTAATTTAAAAGTCATGAATGAATATGGTAGTTGAATGAGAAAATAACGCTGAATCGAGTGGAACATAGCTCATTAAGGTTAGCTAACTCAAATTGAGTGTAATTTGGAAATTAGAAAAATTAGCGCTGCGGAGTTTCTTTCTGCCGGCACTGTATGTTCAGAGCCGGGTGAACTAAACGCCATATGTTCAGAGTCCGGTGAACTAAACGCCCTACGTTCAGAGTCTGGTGAACTAAATGCCATACGTTCAGAGTCCGGTGAACTAAACGCCATATGTTCAGAGTCTGGTGAACTAAACACCATATGTTCAAAGTCCGGTGAACTAAACGCCATATGTACAGAGTCCGGTGAACTAAACGCCATATGTACAGAGTCCGGTGAACTAAACGCCATATGTACAGAGTCCGGTGAACTAAACCCGGGGCATTCACTCATGTGTATAGCAACACTGAAAGCTCTACTGTACTTTTGGTGGTTACGTCAGTGGTGCAGTGCTTGCTGTCGGTGCTGGCACTTGTTACGTCAGTGGTGCGGTGCTTGCTGACGGTGCTGGCACTTGTTACGTCAGTGGTGCAGTGCTTGCTGTCGGTGCTGGCACTTGTTACGTCAGTGGTGCAGTGCTTGCTGTCGGTGCTGGCACTTGTTACGTCAGTGGTGCAGTGCTTGCTGTCGGTGCTGGCACTTGTTACGTCAGTGGTGCAGTGCTTGCTGTCGGTGCTGGCACTTGTTACGTCAGTGGTGCAGTGCTTGCTGTCGGTGCTGGCACTTGTTACGTCAGTGGTGCAGTGCTTGCTGACGGTGCTGGCACTTGTTACGTCAGCAGCTGCAGAGCCTGCTGACGATGCTGACATTTGTTATGTCAGTGGTGCAGAGCCAACTGACGGTACTGACACTTGTTACGTCAGCGGCTGCAGAGCGCGCTGACGGTGCTGGCAAGTGGCAGGCAACAGTACTGAGTGTGTGGCGCTGACACAGTGCACATTGAGTGCTGAATATGATTGTCGCCTGTCAAGAGACCACGCTCAGCACGCGTTCCACTTGGCATAGCAACCGTGATGGCGGTCAGGTATTGAGGCCATCTGGGTGCCTGCGTGAGGCTGAGGTGTCGTCGCCCGGCCCAGCCGTGTGTGTCGTGCACCGGGACAAACCAACCGAGAGATGGTCTCTTCAATTGGAGTTCCGGCGCTCGAACCCGAGCTTCATTGTGAAAATTGAGCAGTGGTTGGTTAGCTTGGCTGCACACGCCGGGTGTCGTCTGATGTCGTCAATGTACCCACTTGAAATAAGCGAAAATGCGTGTGTCGTCATAGGAGATGTGGACTCGGCTTGTAGAAAATTTTAGCACTGCGTTGGGTGAGTGTTAAGTGAAATGTGGCCTCAGTGAAGTATTGCTTCGTTGAATCATTACCTAGCTGGAGTATTTCTTCGCTGGAGTACTGCCTCGCCAGAAAAGTACCTCATCAATGTTCATAGTTAGCGAGTTGTGAAGCTTGTTAAGAAAACATGGTGAGGTCCTGATGCACTCATTTTTAGCGACTCCTTATTCCTGGCTAGTCAGTTTTGTAGGTAAGCATTCATGTTCAAATAACACTATGGAGAGTTTGCGTAGCGTATGTCTCACACGTGTACTGCGTGCGTCACAATGCAGGCGCGTTTTAAATCCGTTATTTTCGTGCTGCCTAAGTTTGATACCGCACTGAGTTGTGGTCTTGCTGCTTCTGCCATTCTTCATCTTGATGGTTTTGTTTTTCAAGGTTCTCTGATTCTCGCTCTACCCTTAGTGTAATTGTCTGTTTATTAGGTACTGAAGTGTGACTAAAACAAAATGTTCATGCTTCATTTCCTATTGAGTGCATTTGTGTATTTTGGAGGTGGTGTTATCTCGCTAACGAGCCTCGTTGCCGCACGCCCAATGTTTGATGTCTGAAGGAAGGCGTGTAAGTGTGGCTTTATTGCCGCAGCTCATTCGTCGCCTCTCAAGACCGCGGCTTTGTTCCCCTGCCGCTCGTGCAGCCAAAACTATGCGCCAACATCTCGGGGCTAAAAATGGTGCCGTTGTTAGTGCTGCTTTTGTGTTGCTTGCAACTGGCGTGGTAGTGTTGGGGAGGTAGGCTGGGGCTTGCAACTGGCGTGATAGTGTTGGGGAGGCAGGCTGGGGCTTGCAACTGGCGTGGTAGTGTTGGGGAGGCAGACTGGGCTTGCAATTCATGTGTAATACTGGGAAGGTAGGCTGAAGCTCTGTGCATCAGCTCAGAGGAGCTCCGGGCTTTACTGAGCAGGTATTGCTGTTGCGCTTGATCTATGTTTAACACTTTAAGTGCGGTTCTCCACACAGGTAAATTTCCATGTTGGCAATTATTTCCGTTGCGGATGTAAAAATGAAGGATTTTGTTTTCACAAATTTGGTTAGGCTATTCATTTTCCTTCTAATCTAAACTAGCTTATTCAAATAATGAACACAAATTTCATGAACACTTACAAATTTGTATTCCTATGTGTTGGCCCTTTGGTTACGTTAGGTTAGGTTAGATGATCGCGTGACCACATATGGCACACGTCGCGCTTAAAGTGTTAAGGAAACATAAGCGGATGACCGGACTCGGAAAATTAACAATCATGTCTGCTCCGTCCTGTATTTTCCGTAGCTGATTCTTTGCAGACGTACAATTTGTATCAAATTTGGCACGATAGCGCTCCTCCGACGGGATAGTCCTCTGCGTCTTGGGGACTGAGCGCTCGTGGGCTGTGCTAAGGCGCCTCATCGCTGCCCTGACGGAACACAGTACTTCCACCTGAGATGTGACGGTGCTGTGAGGCAGACTAAGCCGCGTCCTGCGCATTGAGCAGTTCTGGTCGCTAATATCTCCATTGGGTTTACTTGCTGTTAAGGTTTTTCATTCCTATACCGTTCCGGGAGTAATTGACTCGTAAAATCGTCGTCCTAATCTCCTTTACTTCGAAGTTTACGTACTTCTTCTTCCACTGGCTGAAGATTCTCCGAACTTTAGCGTCGTGTGTATTTAGGGACTAGTCTCGGGTTGGTGGATAAAGTACGGTATTTAAATTTATACCAGGGAGCAGCCACATGGGTGTCCATCGGATCTGGTTTCTCGGAATAAATTCTCGAAAGCGCCTGAGGTGGCATAATACAAATTAAATTTTCATGTATTTACTGTAAATATTATCGTTTTTGATCTGTGTTACACATCGCATTGTCACAGGCTTGTCTATATGGAAGCTGAAACAAGTGTGAAACAAAGTTCGGCAAGCTGCTGTCAAGCACAAGACCAATTGATGGTCTGTTGTTGACAGGCCGGTGTCGAGTACCACACCAGCCCTGGCAGCTTTCTCGAGTACCCTCACACCGCCCCCGCCTTTCTCGGGCCCGTGTCAGATCGCCCTTGAGTTCACATCCTGCTTTCGCCATCCGCTCTTCTCCTGGCCAGCTCTGTCTGGGGCTACGCAGTGATTCACGAGCTCAAAATCTGATGCAAACGAGAAGCCTCTCAGTGGCTGACGTTACTCCGTCTCTTGTGAAAGCAGAAACTAGTGAATTGTTATTCAACATTCCCTGTAGTACTCACGCTTCGCATTTATTATTACTGGCATATTGGTATGTAATGAAGTCCAGGTTTCGAGGCTGTACATCGAGGTAACGAAAAAAGTTTCGTGTTAAAGTGACGTCAGTTGTTAACTTGTTCAGCTCAGGTGTACTGCAGTCGCGTCGAAATTACCGCGACCGAAATTACCGAAATTAACAATTGTTCTAAAAAGCTGTTGTGTACAGCCCACGCTGTATAGGGGGACGGGGAAGCTACCGTTATCTATGTACAATTCTTTCTCTATATTACAAAGTTAGTGACGATTTGTAGGAGTCTTCAGAGGGTTAATTTTGTACCTACGTAAGAATTAAGAATATCTCGTTTCTGTTGCCGTGTTGCGACTGAATATGCACTATAAACTGATCTATTGTCGTTTTCACGTGGGGCTTTTTCAACTTCTTTTTTGGTGTGGTAAGGATGACAATCTTTGGTAATTTATGTCTTCGTCAAAATTAGGTGACGAACTTTGACGGTAAATTGAGTATTTGTTCTCCCTTTATTTAACGGGTAAAAAACTTGCTTTTTATACCGCATTACGTACATGTGTGCGATACAACGAGTACAACCCATTGACCAACAGTCATTGCCGAACACATTTTCTCGGATGTCACAAGCATTTCCAAAAATTATCATTGACAGTTGCGCAATTTTTGAACCGCCAATTTTTTTCAAGTATTGTTCCCTCTGGGAAAGAATGAATGGTTGCAGTTACGTGTTACTGAACTTCTTGGTTGGCTTTGAAGAATCGAGTCTTGAGTCACTGACTATGTGGAGCGTTCTGGCGTGAGTAGCTCGCTATTGTTCCATCGACTTTCGCAACAATGCTGCCATATTACCACTTTCTTTCCTTCGTAGTTTTTTGTTGTTCGCTGCGGTGTGTTGTAGGTTTATGAGTATGCACATAAGCATTCAGTGCTAGCTATGAGAGTTCTTTTTTGCTCTCTTCGTTGTCGTGAGCTTCCCTGATGTGCGTTGCGTATGCAAGCAAGCCCGTCGTGCTGCTTCACCAATCTAACGTAATAATTAGTGGCTGTAACTGAACGCCACAGCGGCGGCGGCTGCAAGCGTTGCTGTCCTTGCATGCTGCTCTGCCAAGCGCTTCTCGAGAGCGAAGGCCTTTACTTAACATCTAATCGTTGGTATGTTTAGGCGCATTAGTTGCTGAATAAAAAATAGGCATGGAACACATAATTATATTTCTACTTAAATTTACTTTTATTATATATGTGGTATTATTTCTTGTGTCCAATTATATGTCTCGCCTCAATGAGGCGATGGGGATGAAACAAACATGTTATTTCCAACAGCAATAGCACGATGCAAAGTGAAAATTTTTAAACTTAGCTTCGGTTTTCTTTGCATTTTTAACGGCAGGCAGTATTCCTTGTGTTTTACTGTGAAGATCACAGTAGACCGGTATCAAGTGCATACCGCTAAACAGAAGTGTCCCGAGTGTCCTTTTTATTTTAAATAATGATTTTCATTGTCATGAATACGATAAATTGAGAACACTGCTAATTATCTCGTAGCAGTTTCCTGTCATTGAAAACTTATTTTCCAAATTTAGGCGAGGTTTACCTTTGAGCAGCCTTGATGTAACCACAACACGCGGGCGTTTATTTAATAGCAGGACTGCCCTTCAAGAGCGCCATTGATCCATAGAACAGTGTTTACAAACGAGCTCGGTGAGAATCTTGAAGTGAGTTGCTCTGTGCGTATGTGTTTATGCTGTGTTCGAGATAATGAGCAGCGGAAATGTACAATTTGTTTCCTTCGAAGTTTTTTTACTGAACCAACTGAACGAATTTGTATTATCTGTTTGTTATTCTATCTGTTCCTGGATTCGAGGGTGACACCCAATAGGGATTCGACTGGCTCCAATATCATTGGAAGCGTATCGTCGAGTAAATTCGGTGTGTGACTTATACAAATTTGGTATCGACCACATCGCCAGTACATCTGGCAAACTCACAAATTATGCGATTTTAGTTTTATTTTATTATACTTGTTCAGCGTACTTTGCTCTCCCCATACTTGGCTTGAGCTATTGCATCCGAACTTATACATGTAGCATCGTTGAGTTAGCTGACCATATTGTTCTGTTGCAGATTAACCTGCGGCTCATCCTAGTGAGCGGGAAGACGAAGGAGTTCCTGTTCAGCCCGAGCGAGAGTGCAGGGGACATCGCTCAGTACGTATTCGACCACTGGCCCCACGAGTGGGCCGACGAGGGCGTCAGCAAGGCGGAGATCCTGCGGCTCATCTACCAAGGGCGCTTCCTCCACGGCAACGTCACGCTGGGCGCGCTCGGGCTGCCCACTGGCAAAACCTGCGTCATGCACCTCGTGCCTAGAGAAAACCTGCCTGAACCCAACTCACAAGGTGCGTTCTTGGGCTTGAGAAATTTACTAAAGGCTGCGTTGCGGATCTCGTTCCTAGTTTCGAAATGGTACTTCATATATATATATATATATATTGTGCGTCTTCATGCTACGTCATTAGATTTAAACAGAAAGGAACTATTATAGTTATCACCATTGACGTGATATTTTTCATGTATCCGAGTAGTAATTTGACGCCAGACAATATAAATTTATTTTTTAAAGCTCAAGGAGGCATTATTTTTTAAAATTTTCTAATTAGTCAATATCTACAGTGGTAATAAAAAAGAGTAACTGTAGACGATGATATTTTTTTCCTGCCTATGACGAGTAGCCGTTATAGAGCGAGATTTTATTACTTGATTCCGGGTAGACTTCTATTTTCAACAAGTCGAGCACCAGGCTGGAGCCGTTTCAATTTCAAAAACTCTATTGAAGCCCGGCTCATCTTCCGGTTTTTGTTAAATTAGCCTAAAAGCTAACGATTAACACGTGACCAAAGGGATTTTTTTCAAGTTCATGCTCCGGTTTGTTAAACTCGGAACTTTAGGATCGTGGTATGGTGGTATAAGCGTTTATTGTCTGGCTGTATCTTGAGGTTAATCTGTTGAAATTTCTCATCGTGGTTTGGTCGACGTTGAGTTTTGTGAACAAATATCTTCAATGGTCGAGGTCTTCTAGTACTTTGATAAGTGATACGCTAATCACCGGTCGAAAATTACATCTTAAATCTCAAAGACCAATTGATGTAAAAAGGTCAAACTAGGACCACATGAAAGGATACTTCATCATTCTTTAGTTTTTATGTAACAACTACAAGGGTATTTCTCATATATCTCATTTCTGTGATTGTGTTGATAGATATTAAAATAAAATATCAGCGTTTTATTCTTTATCAAGCCTCTTCAGGGGGCATAAAATAGACCATAGGCAATAGGGTTGGATAAGTCAGGTTCGTCGTTCTTATGCTACGGGGGACACTGTACGGTTACCTCTGCTTTGGCTAGGGCTTTTGACTTCTTTCTTTCGGGCCCTCATTGCTCTTTTCCATTGTATGTCTTCTACGCTGGTTATTCTTCATCTTTTCTCTTCCTCTTTCTACCTAATTTGCTGTTTCTATGCACAGGGGATCTTATGTGGGAACACACCATGTGTATAAATTCCTCGTTTTTCAAAGTCAGCGCTAAATAGTACCTTCTCTTGCCATACGACTGCTTCGCTGCTATCCTTACGACTAATAGTACTACTTATTCTGTTTCATATACTTTCTTGACTGGGATTATAGAGTAATTTGCTGCTGTTTAATAATGATTACTAGCTACTCGTTAATCAAGTTAACCAATCTTGAATATTCAAATTTGAATGACACTAGATTAAGAAATATTTGAAGTATCTATATTGCTAAGTAGAAATCAGCAAGATATTCCGTTAATGCGGAATTGAATTGAACTTCGGGAGTCGAAGTCGGACAAAAAATGCGACTCGGACTCGAAGCATCCCTACGAGTCCGACTCCTTCAAAAGCCTGCTACACTGCAACCCTGGCGGTTATAAGTCATTACTCTTGATTAGTTTTGGTGTGGTGGCGTTTTCTATGGTGTGCGTCAGAAGAACTAAATCATCTCGTATTTTATTTGTTTAGCACTTCTACAGTAAATAGCTTTTGAAATGGCAAGTGGTAGCCAATAGAATGAATTTTGTTTGTTTAAGTCAAACATGTAATTCAGTTCTACTTGATAAAATTTTATTGGTTAGTATAAAATATTACATTATTTAAGAAAAACACGGATGTTATTCAACTCAGTAGAGTTTGCTATACTTTAAATGTGAATAGATATCGCGTTATTGAAATCGATATACTTCGACAAAATTACTTTTAGCAAAAGTTAGATTCATTGAATACTGTGATTTGTGAGCAGACCAGCGACAGAAGAGCAAGAGCGGCACTTCGAGCTGCTGCTCAGCGTCGTGCTCCATACTTTAGTGACCCTCTCCTGCTACTGGCCTCCTTACCCTCCCTCTCCCTTGCGAACTTCAGGAGCCACATCGCGGCACCCTCACCACGGAGCTCGAGCGCCCTTCATGAGGCGTCGCTGCCTCCCAGACGTCGTGCTTTTTTCTGCCTCAACGCGCTATCCTTCCTTACGTGCTTGCTAACTTCATCAATCAAGTTGCTTCTGATCTAACAGTTGCTTTTCAGAGTGATAGTTGTATCATAAATCAGATATATACTGAAAATTTTCTTCCCTCTTCTGTACTTCTTTATTCGAAATTCTGTGATTTACATTTTCTTTATTCTCCGTGCTTTTAATATTCGTTCATATTACCTGAGTTGATATTTTTTAGTTTTGGAACTTATCATCATCATGATCATCCTCATCATCATCATCTTCATCGTGTGTTGATGGCACTTTCCTTAGCATAAGAACGATAGCCTTTATATTTTGCCGCATTCCCAGCGCATAATCTGCTCTTTTTCCTTTTCTCGTTATTCTGCTGTCGCTGAAGATCGTGTCATTGCTCGTCTGAAGTCGTAATCTCTGTCGAATCCTCACCTGGAGTTGCATTAGAGTGTCATTCTGGGACAAGAATACGTTGCTAAGCTGTCACTCCCATTGATGACGAAACTTTCTAGCTTCACTGCCAGCCAGAGGTCAAGGCTTTAACTTAAACATACTGAAGTTATTGGTCGTCATGTGAGCTTAAAAGATATTTCTGTCGCCAGGCGTGGTCTAACCATCGTCTCAGCTGATACTGCAGTTCTAGAGGTGCCCGTATACTTCATCCTCTTTTCTTACACGTCAATATTATTTTCGACCAAATCCTACCTGATATCGAGACATTCGTTCCCAGAACTCACATTTCATAATTGCTTTCGTCGGGTTATTATACACTGTTTTCTTAATTCAAATTCAGGTTCCTTCGATGCCAGCTTAAGTTGACTCTCATATCAGTTAACTGCATCCCGACGCTATAGTAAAGCTAGTATATTCGCAATGTGTTCAGCTGGTAGGCAAGTACATTTGCTGTCAGCTGGCTAGTTTGATAGTCTTGATTGCAATTTTTAGTCACGGTCGCCTAGCTGACTCTAACACATTCCTCGATCCCTTAAAAACCTGCTTACGGCCTCAAGGACAGTGGGTTTCTCGATTTTGCTCGAAAATATTACGAAAAGTTATTTCATTATTGCTCCTTTTTCTGTCGCTTATTCATGATTTTCGTTGCGAATAACTTGTCATTTTGACTAATTTCATTTTGCAACGCCCTTGTATAAGGAGCGGCCTCCTTTCTATGTCAATTTTGTTGCCACTCCTTCAATTACGTTAGATCTTCAGCGAAAATGACTAGGAACGCTGCGTGAAGTCCTTGCGTCGTGTGTAAGATTGCAGAACCGCGATGTGTGGCAATTGTTACCGTGTATCTAAGTCGTTGGTGATGGTGAGGTGTCGCCTTGAAGTAGTGGTGCAGCTGACTGTCCGCTCGTTCTGCATACACGCATGTGGCCTGATCACAGTAAAATGGTCCCGCCCAGAACTGTTTAGCCACTTACAGAACTCGCTCACTTTCCAAGTAAACTATGCGCTCATTAAATAAAGTCCTCAGAGCGGTACAGTTGACCTACGGACAAACCGTAATTGAATATTTTGAGTTATTCAGTGACGCTTGAGCCTTGCAAAATTGAAGTGTTCCAGTCAACGGTTGGTGTAACTACTGATTTTGGGCAAAATGAGTGATGGCTGACTAGTGGTGTTTATAATAGCTATATCATGAGAAAATATCTAGAAGGTATATGAAAAGTAAAGTATTTAATAAGGCTTTTGTGTTTTAATATGGGAAATGTATTACACGGTGGCTGTGTAAAGGTTCATGGACAGTGTTGACTACATAATTTTTCAGTGTCATCTCTGTACTCTTGATGATTTTTCGCTAAGTTGTAAGCTTGGCCTGTTGTGAAGGGCGCTCCTGAACATTGTATCTGCATATGATATTACGAGCGAGACTCGTCGTATAGTCTTATCTAATCTTGTTTAATTTTGGGTGTCTTGTTCTGTATGGAATACTATGTTTTTTGTTGATACTTGTATTTCACCATCACAGTTCACGAAGAAACCGGTCGACTTACCAAGTGTTCTCAGATTACGCTGCGTGCTTCAGCTCTGATCTGTCTTAGTCATCTTCAAAGTACCGAACAGAGACTGTGAATCTGGGCTAGTGTCTGCAATTTCAAATGTGCTTGTGTTAGTTAAACTCACTCACTTCGTCGCGAACTCACAACTGGAAAGGCTGAAGTATTAGTCCCTTACATATTTGTGTTTAGGCTATGTATAGGATCTTGACGAACAGCCTCGTGCCTTCAAAATCGTTTCCGGTTCAAAGTCTTGGTCATTTTTATGAGGTCTTAATTTTACGTGCATATTCTTCTAAAATTTCACATGTCATGGACTATTTTATCCACAATAAGATCGAGTGACCGCACCTATGCCATGGCATGCAATGTTAGAGGTTCACATCTGCGTGGGAACGCTGTCCTTTAAAGCCTCCGAAGTAGTCGATGAAATTCAAGCTTTGAGAGTGTGGCACTGTGGATTCCCTTATGATAAAATCTTGAATAAAGCGTCGATTTTGTGGGAATTACATTTTTTATTTCAAATTGTTCTCACCTTTTCATGAAAGCTTGAGTTAGCTCTTGTGTGGGTGGAGCTAAGCAATAAAATTGTTCCATCCAGTTCGCTTCACTATAATGTCATGCAAATTGCTCACTATTGAACTATCAGATCTGTTTTCTACTTCCTGAGCTTGCTTCTTTCAACGGATCATAAATTTAAGGGCTGATCTGGTTCTAGCCGATGATATTGTAGGTCACAGTATACAAACGAGGAAACTAATGGAATTGCGCCTTTTTCATACAAACTTGACCAGATTTTATCGTTCATCAGGCTGGCCTCATGTTACCTCATCGATTTTCAGGCTTGAATTATTTGGATGAAGTTTTAGAGGCTGTAACGTTTTGCATTAGCTAAGCTTTCCATGTGTTGCTGTAATCTGGTTAGTACAACATTCTCTGTAATCGCTTCTCACGTTCTGCTCCCAGTTCATATTAACTTCCCTCGAATTTTCATTCTAAGTTCGAGGGTGCAATTACATGTACAGAGCGTCTGTTAAGTTTGAAGTTTTAATTTCTATTCATAACTGTAATGAAACCAGCGATGAATCTCAGTAATATATTGCATGTGATTATCTAGAACGCTTCATGCGTTGGCTAATTCAGCCTTCCGTGTCTACTTATTCCTGAGAGTCCCGTACATTTTTTTAGCTTCTTCTATGTGCAAAAGAAAGTAAATAGTGCCCGTTTAGATTACCCGAAAAAAAATTAGTTTCCAGAGAGCATTTTGAGATCTGATGCATCTTCTGTAACTACGATCCAAAGTGTCTTGAAATCTTTAGGAGATCACGAGTTTATTCTATTAGTTACAATTTTGTGTCTTATTTGGAGACGAGCATAAGCCTCTCTCTACAAAAAAATCGATGCAATTTGTCAATTCGTGGGACAATTTCGATCTCCGTGGCTGTCTTATGTTTAGTGTTACTCTCAACTAGCGACCGGAGAACACGTCGTAGAAATACCAACTTTGTGGCTTGGAAATGTGTTAGTCTCTTTTTCGATTCAGGATAAGACGTCACCTGATCCACGACCAAATCAAGCATCAGATCATGGGGGGGGGGCCTGGAGCTTTTGAGCTCATGGCGTACATCCTGTATATCTTGCATGACACAGACGTACATCTCACTCCATGTGTGTTATTCTTTGTAAATAATAATGTGTAGGTTCGTAG
>VOMN01084020.1:0-12401 GCA_014899125.1 Orchestia grillus
CAAATTCGCTCCAAAGATTGATAGTGTGGACGGGCCTTTAGTCACGTGAAAAGCCTCACCTGAGCCGAGGCTCGAACCCTGGTGCTTTCGGCTGTGAGACCATCACGCTAACCACTACACCGTGGAGCCCGCATTAAGAATGGTTTGAGTCGTTGATCTCTGAGACCGGAAGCCAAATTATTTGTCATATATATTTAATATAGGAATTACGTTCAAGATATCAACACATTTTTTTGCGTGCTATTTTTTCAAATATCTTACTAAAAGTCGTAAGAACAGAGATTGGTCTATACATATTTATACACTGTTTGTCANTGGTCATTTGAGTTCCGATCATTTTGAACGCTGTCAGCAATGGTTTTACTTATACTTACGTAACAGTTTTACCTATATTTTATTTCTTCTTAGTCTTTGCTTCCTTATTACAAGCGAATTGTTGGTCAGTATGGATCCTAGTCTCATCAATTGCTCAAAAATTTGAGGTAGTCGGATCACCTGTAAACTCTAGTGACTGATTTGCTGAAGTTTAGGGCGGGCATAAGTAACTTCAAAACCATCGAGCATATTATTACTTCTAGGATATTTGGCTGCCTTAAGAATACGAAGTCATAACATACAATATTATTTATCAACTTCTGCAAACGCACTGTGTGACTCATGGTCTTCTTCTACAGCATTAATTTTCATCGTGGTACTTTCTTAGACAAGTCCATTTTAGAAAAAACAGTAACAACTGAATGAATTTTCTGTAAGGGATTTTCACAGACACTTGGGCTCATATATTTAATGGAAAACTATTTGATCTCTCTGATATCAATAGGGATCGGCAAAACTGTGTAAGCCGGAAGTACATTTACATAGGTATTACCTTACAACGATAATGCAATCAATGATTCAAAAACCTTTGAAATATTTGCAGTCGCTACAGAACTTTACAGTGTCAGATTTGAGAGGTAAGTGGAAAATTTGTTTTAAATTTTATTTATAATTTATACGAAAGCTTGTACCTGACCACTTTTCTCTGTTTCGGAGAAGGATGACCGAAGAATACTAAAGTGCAATCAAGCCAACACTAAAGAGTTGGCCATAGCAAAGCCCCTGTACCAAAATACCGGTATGGTACGTGCACCACATCCAGGACCAATGTACTGTAAGTTTTCCCTGATTTTGTTACGAAATACTTACAGTATCAGGCGTGGAATGAGTTGGTTAAAACAACCTGGAAAGCTATTCAAGCGGATATGTTGAAGTATAAACGTTACCCACTAGGGTAGTTGCAGCTCTAACTCTAAAAAGAGTTTTGCTGTGGCATTACTTGAGCTGATGAATGATTATTTTCAATTTGAAGTTTTTATGCAAGTTGTGTGGGTGAAGTGTGACTCTAAGCCAAAGCGTGTGAGGTACGTTGGTAACTATTGAGGTTAAAAAGTACCCAATCTCGGATCGTGCAGGCACTAACGCAGATCACTCTAAAATCTGCTTGCGGTTACGATGAGCCAACCACGTAACTTTATTTCTGTTCGCTCAGTTAAATTATTTGATCAATTTGAAAGCAGTTTATCTATCGCACCGAAGCTCCTGCCATGTCTATAAATCAAGTTACTGATTGATTCATAAACTTGAGTAATTAATGACTAAGTAACAATTTCTTTGAGCACAATCAGAAAATTTTTACTATACTGTATACTATGACTACAATTGTGCAGAATATGATTTCAAATTAGAACAAGCTCATCAAGGCTTACTCCTTACATAGGAATAGTTTGAATGACGCATCTGTGAGTCCAATTCAGAGTCCCTGTATTGGAGCCCTTCTGTGCTATCCTACAGTCATGCAGCTTCTTCTGAAAACGCTTCGTTGAACGTGATGTTTTCTTTGATTCACGTCACAAGTGACTTATGAATGTATACAGTAAGGAATAATAACAAAATTTGTCATAAGCTATGGACTGTTTGTACTCCGTTATTATACTGTAATACTGTAGCATCAGTAACTTTAGATAGAGCTGCCTACGTCACAGGAGGCTAGGTGTCAGCTCCTCATTTGGTCTAGGAAGCCGAGTAGCGTATTTGGGCTCACAAACTAGTGTCTCTCCTAACTCAAATTCATTATTTGTCATACCGTATCAATTGTATTACTAAATGCTATGTGTATTAAATGAATTACTCGTGGTAAACCACGCGGGAAAATACAAGGGGAAAACGCTCTTTATTTCTATTGAATATTAAGAAAACGAAACCTGATAGCTGCTGACTAAAATTTCTTCAATAGTACCTTCTTGATAACACTGCTTAAATCCGCCTTTAGCTTTTATAGCAGCCCCGAGGGGGCCAATGCACCAGCTTGAAGCTCTTTTCATTGAGTCTTTGCTTGGCATTTGAAGTTATTTTTAGATAATGCAATTCATGATAGTACCAATTCGTAGATTGTATTGATAGCATGATTGCGTCGTTGGGGATGCAGGATGACGGACTTCGTATTTGCCTCGGCCTTCGAGTTATCGCTTGGTCTCGTGCTTTAGTTTCATCTCACTGCACGCGAAAGAGTCGAGGGGAAGTGATTTTTGAAATTAGGCGAACGTACTTAGCGGGATCGCAGTTCTCCATGAGCCCAGGCCTGAGTCTCTCTGAGGCGACTGAGCACCTCTAATCGAGCCTCGGTGAGGATCAACTGGAGATCTGCCACCCAGACAACATGTATGGTGACAAGCGTGTTCTTCTTGTTGAAATAAAATTTAAAGTAACTACAGTAACTACCAAAGAATGAAGAGTGTGAAAAGTGCAACCATAGCATAAAAATGTTTTATATTAAATATTAAGCTTGAGTTCGATCATTTTATTATATTTTTCCATAACAGATGTCGATTTCTTTAAGAAAAGAGAATTATTATTGCTCCATCCTAATGATCGTTATCGTACTGCTGTCTCTGATGGCTCTCAATAAGTTTGAAATTGAATAAATGAGTGAGGACATTTATCGAGTACTGTTTTTCTTATTTTGTGATGCAATTATTCCTTTCAATTTCGCTTTTATACTTTGTGTCGTTTCGAACATAAATGAAAAATACTCATTACGCACAATAACACATGTTCAAACAAAATTTTCTGCTCTATTATAAACTTACACAGTCGAAGTGACGAATAAGCAGAGCTGGGCAGCGCTACTTTGAAATGTAGCGGTCGCTACATTTCAAGGTAGCGCTGCCCACCTCTGCCTATGGTATTCCTACGGGCAGAGCTGGGCAGCGCTACTTTGAAATGTAGCGGCCGCTTCATTTCAAAGTAGCGCTTCCCACCTCTGCGAATAAGATTAAGAAATTTTATGGTTGGTATGGATTCTTCAGTGACAGGTACGAAGGTCATCCTGAATGAGTTGAAAACTTTTCTTACAGTTCAGCTCTAACTGCAGAGGCTAAGAAAATTCATATGAGGGAAAGTAAACTATCTTTTGTAGTCAAGTTCTTTTTTTAATTTGACGCTGAAACTTCGACTTCTTGAAGTGTCGTTTTTTCCGTTTCTCACTTCGGGTTTAACTATCACTTTTCATTTGAAAGACTTTCTTTCCACCATAATTTCTGATTTCATCATGTACGAGAAAATATTCAATTAGTTTAATAATAATTGAAATCTTGACGATTATCATCACATCAAGCTGAACGATAGGCTCGCAAATTAAAAATCGAAGTTTTATGGTTAAGCGGCGCTTGCATGTTTAATTTCAATTGCATTTTAATTTAGTCTTTCTAATTGGAAACTCGATTGATAACATGTGTCGTATGTAAATTATTTCTGGAGAAACGATCCTTTTATTTATTTTTTTCCTTTGAATGCACTGGGTCCAGCAGTCCGCAAGCTGGTGTGTCCCTCGAAGATGATGGGTAATAGTGGGTCGCATGACTATTTATACAGTTTATGACTCTTCAAGAAAATAAAAACAAAGACTTAGGAAACATTTTTTAGCTGTCTGAAGAAACGATGGTCGGAACACGAAAAATTAAGAAGAATGGTAGCTGTTCCATAACTGTAAAACCCGAATGATTCGTGCTTTGAATGGCATGGCCGGTCATGCATGAACATGTACAGTGCCGTATGCACTACAAACACAATTTTTTTCAACGATGGGCTTCGGGGTATTGAGTGAATTAACAGCATTGACAGTATTCTGAAAGACTTTGACACATTTCAGCCCCTGGATACACTTTAGATCACTTTTGTATGAAGTTAAACATTTTCTTATACAGAAAACATTAATTCTTAAACTCAAACGGCTCACCATTCGAATGATCAGACGTTTGTGTTTAATGATTTATTGATTTCTCAGTCATAGCTTCTTCTGGAAGTGATTACGATAAAAAAATTCTGAACTAAATAAATAATTTCACGTAGTGTTATGTTATTTTCATGTGTAACTGTCCAAAAACATAAAAATGATAGTGTTGAAGTACGTACACGAATTTTGGTTACATGAACTGCTATGAATTAAACGGTGGGAAGTTTATTGAGCTTGGTACGGATATTTTCACCCCATTGTCTTTTACACTTGAATGTCATTTATTCTTTGTCCTGTAGTATTTCTACCCCTTAGTCGGCAGTACTGCTTTCGAATTTTTACATGGTTTTATTGTCCAGTCGCTGTAATTTATTAAAAATGAGCGTCTGAACGTCTCTTAGCAGATATGATTTGCCAAGTTTTAACGAATGCGTACAAAATGACTCATTTAATTTTTTTGCTGTATTACATCTGCTAGTTTCTCTCGAGATGACAGCTGCCTTTACAGTTAATTTGACTGGGTATAAACTGTAAAATGGTGCCAACCGAACTGCGAATTACAACCTCATGAGCGTGGGGGCTTAAACAAGAAAAAAACTGTTCTGAGAAAAATTTATTAGCTTACTGAGTTACAATTAATTCACTCCATATGTGAACCGCATCATTGACCTGCTGGATACGCTTTCTGAAAGAGCGACCACTAACAGCATGGTCTAGTTTAAGCGATCAAAATCTTTGCTTGATGGCCAACTTCATAGATTGAACAGTGTTGTGAGGTTGATCATTAGATATTTTAACAATTTCTTCCAACACCCAATAATCTCAAGGATTCAAATCTGGTGAGTTATATGGCCAAACATGTTTAGGTACAACCAGTGAAAATTTTCCGTTGAGGAGGTTTTGGTGCCATGAGCGGGCTAAACAATACACTAAGTTTTATGTTTTTTGTGTAGTCCACCGAACTAATGAGACAAGAAAAAATTCACGGCCGCTGACTCTCTGGTGCTCATTCGTAATCAGTGACACTGTGTCAGAAAACGAGGTCCGAAAAAGCGTTGAATGAAATTACATTATTTTACATGATATTTACCGTAATTTTACCGTAATGTTTTACACCAGCATGGGGACGCTGGTGTAAAGATATGGTCCTTGGAAAACAAACTAGTCACCTATTGTTTATTGAACTCCAGTTATATATACGCTACATTCATCAATCGGTTTTGGGTGATTTAATTCAGGTTATATGATGTGCTGAACAGGCATCAGCTTTCATTTAGAGCTGGTAAGGCTCAGACTTGTTTCTTAGTTACTTCACAACAATGGGATGAAAGGAAGACGTCTCGGAATGGCAAAAAGGGGCTATTGCATTTGGTCGGGCTTTAGGACACACAGTGAAGGAAGTAGCGGAATTCGTTGCTGTTTCATGCAACTTTGTCGAGCGGGTTTACCAACGATGAAAACAATCCGGGACATACGGCAAGTCAAGGCAAAATTGTGGTCCGAAGAAAATTCTAACCGATAGGAACCGCGCCGTGTGTCACAGATTGTTGAACATAATCTCTTAGTCTTAGTGATGATGGAACCACTGTGAAACAGCTTTCTCCCGCTGTATCTGAACGAACTCTTTGCAGGGAACTCCAAGTAAAGGATCTATGAAGCAGAGTTCTCGTAAATGGCCGATGTTAACTCATGACCGGAAGATCACTCATTTGAACTGGGCCAAAGCACACGGACCTTAGACTGTCGAGGAATGGAGAGGTCTCATGTGGTCAGATGAATCAGGATTCTGTCTCTATAGCAATGATACCCGCCGTCGTGTGCATTGAAGACGTCACAAAGTCTACAACGAAACCTGTGTGCAAGGGGCGATGCAAAGAGGAAGAGGATCTGTCATGTTCTGGGGCTATTTCAACACCACCCAGAAGTGGGCTCTCTAGTTGAAGTATCCGTCAAACTGAATCAGTATAGATAGATTCAACTGCTATACAACCAAGTTTTGCTATTTGCACAATATATAAATATATCTAAAAAAGGTATGTTGCTTCGCCTACCTTTCAGAATGACGACTACCGGGTGCATCGGACTAGAACTGTCATTAATTGACATGACAGTCATTCACGATATGTCAGGCATTTAGATTTGCCAGCTAAGTCCTAGACATGATGTAAACCCAACAAAAAATTTCTGAGACCACCTATGCAGAACGACAAGTTAGGTGTCGAGAAAATAATCCACGTACTGTGGCTACACTACGAGATCAGTTGATGTAATAGTGGTTTAAAATCGATCAGATGTACATTAAGGCACTTTGACTCAATGCCGCGCAGAATTGCCTCCATTATTCGTACTCGTGGAGTTACTACACTATATTAGTTGCAAGTGACTCATTTTTTGTCCGGGGAGCTTATTCAAAATATCAGTTTAATATAACTTGGTGTTAGGTCGGGAACCATTATGGTAATAAAATAAAACCATATCCATGTTCAGAACAATGAGGAAAATGCATCTTTATACAATGTGATTCGGCTTTCACTCAGAGACAAAGGGGGGAAGGTTAGTTTCTATGCCAGGGGACCTGTCAAGTACCAAGATTGATGAGACTAGAAAAGGCAGTATTTTCCGATAGTGTCCTATCGTAAAAAGTTGATTTTATTTTCAATTAGTCACCTACCCAAGTTTTTCAAAAGCATTCTATCGTAAAACAATATTGATTCCATTTTTGTTTAACCGCCTAATAAGTACTATGAGTCTCTCACCTTCATTAATCTGGAAATTTTGAAATTCCTCGGGCGCATATTTGTCTTCCTTTTATTGTCCGTGAGAATAAGCGTGAAGCACATTTGTTTGCGTATCATTTTTCCTGCTTGGTTTCCATTTTTTGAATGCTCTCAAACATCCAGTGTCGCTGCAACGCACAGAAATTAAGTTTGAATGAGATGGGAGTGAAAAAATGATACTCAGAGAAACTCTGAATAATGAGACGCTAACGACCATTTCTCGGTAGTGGAAAATTAATTTTCTATTTAAAAAATGAAATATTTTCGAGAAACAAATTTACAAAACTTTCTTCTAAATGGAACTTGCAAATATTTTTTCCAGAGGACCACCAAAGAAATCGTAAAAGTCAACCCAGTGGTTCGAGCTGCAGAAAAAGTGCTACACACAGCAGCAGTGCGTAGGAAGTTAAATTTTATTTTTCAACCACTGGCGATGATGTCTCAGATATTTTCGACACTAATTGTGCAGGATGTGAGGCATCACAAGGCCAAACATGTTGTGGAGAGCACTGGCTTACATAAGTCTGTGCGTGAAAAAAAACCCTCCTTCATACACCTGCTGTGCAGGCGCGTGCATATTGTGGCTGCGTGCATTACTTCTGTTACGATTCTAAAACGAAGACAAAGAGTAAACAGAAAACTGTAAGTGAAACTCTGCAAATCTGCCGCCAAGACGTGATACTTCATGCAGTAAGTTCATGGTGATTCTACTGTGAGTAGCAAAATGTGTTTTTAACGGCATGCGCGCTTCAAGAGAGGATGAACACCACTGGAAGACGACGAGAGATCATGACCACCTTGAACGAGACCAACACTGGAAATTGTCGAAGACATTCGGCAACTTGAGCATAAGGATCGTCGGAGAACAATCCATAATATTGCTTCCATAATCAATGTGCCATTCAGATCAGTCTAGTCTATCCGCACGTGTTATTTGAATATGTACAGTGAGGCTGCTAAATTCGTCCCCAAACTGCTGACCCAACAGCGGAAGGAAAATCGCGTTGAAGTCAACCAAGAACTTTATCAGTATGCAGTGAATGACTTGCCCTTCATGTCGAAGTTCACTACCTCTGATGGAACTTGGGTGTGCGGGTATAACCCTGAAATAAAGCAACAATCTTTCCAGTGGAAGAGCCAAATCACTCGGCCAATCATCTCTACAAATGCCAAAGGCAAGACAGGTCCGTAGTTCAACCAAGTGCCTGCTCATCGTCTTTTTTGACTTCAGTATCATTGTGCATAGAGAATTGGTTCTCAGACGTCAGACAGTCAATAGCGAGCTCTATTGTCTGATTTTATCAAGACGGAGAGAGGACAATCGATGAAAACTGCAAAATTTGTGGCTCTCGATGTGCTGGATGACCCCACAACGACAATACCACTGTTCTTTCCTCACCGTGAGTTTCTCGCCAGACGCAACATGGCAGTGCAATTGGGATATCTTCATCTGTAGGCGCCGGAATCTCCATATTTATCTCGTGCAGAGTCCGACCTCTTTCCGCAGTTGAATATGAAGCTTGGTCACCGTTTTGACATGATTGCGGAGATCCAGCAAAAATCGCAAGTGCTTGACACGTTTCGATAAGTGGACTTTCAAGACATATTCCAGCAGTGACGTGAATGCAGAAAACACTGTGTTACTGAGTAAGACGTTGACTTTGAAGGTGGAAATGTGGAAACGGTAGATATTAAAGTAGTTTCTTCTAAACAGAGCTAGTCGCAAAAAATTTTTATATAACCTCGTATTACCACTCACGAGTTCAAAACCCGGCGTGTTCGAGTTTTAAGTCACACACCATCCGGGAGAGTTGAGAATTTCTTAATAGATAGTTTCCGATGATCCAGAATAATTTAAAATTTGGATATTCATATTTGAATAATGACACAGTTCAAATCAAAGTTCAAGGGCAGTTCAATTGTGATATCTGCATTTACTATTGACAATCAAATTTACACTTGCACAACAGCACGCACGAAAGGCGTTGATATATCTCTTCCACATGGACACACATTAAATCATAAAGAGGGGAAATGAATTGGAACATTGTGTCTAAAGTGGTATTAGCATTTATCAGCCAGGAAAAATTGGTTATGGATAGAATACTTACATTATCGTACCATGGTCTAAACTGTCATTACCACGTCTACGTTCAGGGCTTTTAAAACAATGGCGAAAATGGCTCCCAAATGTAACGCCCCGTGTGTAAACTAATCACTCAGCATGTCGACGTACTATTTTGTGCAAGTATTCCCCAAGGTCGACCATCAACTTAGAACCACAATTAATCTAATAAGACGTAATGCAATTCAAATCATCGAATTGATCCAAATTGACATTAACGAGCTGCCACTCAAATTTATTGACTTTAATTGCACATACATAGAAGCCAAAAATCTGATACGTTATCTTTCCAAACAACTTGTTAAAAACCCATAATCAAGATCTTTGTCGCAAAACTTTGCTGCAATAATTTTTTCACATTTCAAATCAAGACACATTGAACCTAAGGTTTTCAACGAAAAATATTACGCATTAGGTTGCCCCACTTTACATTGCACTGGATGCTCTTTCATACGCCTAAATGTTTTTCCAAAGTTTTTTAGTTATTTTATGATGTATGGAGCTCTACCATTCATTTTTTCTTGCCCAGCAATCTCGAATACATTTGCTCAATTTTTATAATCACTAACCAACTGACTCAAAAAATTCCTTCATCTCCCTAGTTCAGCTGCCAAAGTAATTTTTTGATGTTAGGCGGTCCCAGTCGGTTGAGAATCTATAATTTTTGTATGAGTTTTGCACCCAAAATATTTTCATCGGCTATATCATAAATTTATCGATAGGGTTGCAAAAAAGTTAGACTGGGCTCATATCATAAAATAAATTGGACAATTGAACGGTTTGGATAGAGAAATCAGTTAACTGACGAGCTGGTTGATTGAGTCAGTTGGTCGACAAAATAACAAATAGAGGAATATCTGATGCTGATGGTGCACACTTAGTAACCTTCGTTTCAAACGTTGTGCGTTGTGCCACGTTCAATGTTAGGCGGCCTCAGCATTCGAACGAAGCATGAACAGTCGTTTTCCGTTTCCGGGATGAGACGTAGGCTCTTCGACTGCCGCTAGACGACCTGAGAGCATTCGAAGGTTCCTAGGAGGCATGCCAAGCAAAACTGGATACGTTTTCGCAGATTGTACAAAGGTACCTGACAGGCCTCCCCTACTTCGCCAAAACTAATCTGCAATGGAGAATAGCCTATTTCAGCAGCTCCTCACTGATGTGAGAATACATCCCTGCACAGTCAACATCACCACAGCGGAAGATAATAAAACATTTTGGAAAGTCTCAGGTTGACATAAAGAAAAGAGATTGAAAAGAAATGTAATAATTATCGTATTTTACATCATGATCGGGAAGATTTACAAGCGTAGCAGTGTATCAAAAATAGGAAAGTTAGGCGTCCATTGCATATATGTAAGCACGTAGTATCAGGCTACATTGTGAGCTACTCTGTATCCAGACTGTGTGACGGTATGCATTCCAAAGCTGTAGGTGTGGGAGTGTTCTCGATATGACACAAAAAAATTAAGCGCTTGGCATCATCGCAATGTAGTGGAGTAGAAGAGACAATTTTAGGACAGTAGAGGCAGTCTGAGGGGAACAGCGGCAGAACCTGGAGCTAGAGAAGACGCAGGGCGTCAGGCTAGACTCGAAATTGGCTAGATACTTTGTCATAGGTCCGTGAACGAGAACTTGCTGGAAGTTAGAACTTGCTCGAACTACGAGCCGGGGTGTTCTAATTAACTTCATTAAAATATTGCGATTACCCACTTAGAGCAGCTCATATGTGGTCGGTCAAACTGAGTTGCTGTATGTGTGTTCTGCAAGTCTGCAAGTGCGGGAGAGTTGGGAAAATAAAATTCTGAGTTAAAACGGTTCAGTACGAGTCAGATTAATTGCGTCTAAATCTTCCAGCTTACTTATTATTCACAGCAACTTACAATATACAGCAGCCACTGTATAAGCATATGGCTAAATAGAATGGTGCCTTAGAAGGGAATGGAAGTTTTGCTAAGAATTAACTATACTTTCATCGCAATAGTTTTTCCCATTTTCTGTAAATCTTAAATCGGACTTGACTTAAAGCCTGATATGTGACTCCATTCGTCATGCGATTGCCTCAGTTGACATTTACTTCCCTTGGGAAAGATTTCTTTATACAACATTGAGTGCCGACAAAGTTAGTGAAATGGTTACTCCAGCGAATTTTTCGTAAAACATTTATATATACCCATAATAACAGCTTAATATTCCTCAAACTTTGATAGTTAAATATCTGCGAAGCTCGAAGCGGACGTTAAAATTAGTTAAATTTTTTAGTTACATCAAAACTTTTCCTTTTCACCACTTTTGAGTTACTGGTACATCTAATTACTGCAGAAAACAAACCATAAAGGAAAATTACACCGCATTCTTACAATAAAATGTATTTCAAAGTGTAGGTTTATGTGTTCGTGATTCAGTGTATGATTTGTCATGTGCTTTGTGTAGTTCACACACAGAACTTTAACATCGACTCGTCACTTTTCAGCGGCCTCTGTTTTATAACAATGTAATTGCTGAGCTCAAGCTTCCATGATGGTAAATATTTTGTGTTAACTGATGTAACAAAACGTGGAACCTTTCGATATAACTATTTAGTTATCGGTGTCTCAATGTAAGAGGTTCTTAATATCCCCGTTAGTTTATTTGCTCATTTTATAGGTGAGTATGCGTACAACTGTCAATTTTATGAAGTGAAATATCCAATTCATTACAATTATGAATTTTGATGACAACAATCACATCGTATTTAGTAACAGGCAGCCATTAAATTAAGATAGCAATTTAAAATGAAGTAGAATATAGAACAATATCAGCCTCACGTCCTAAATTTACTTGTCGGGTCTTTTTACTTACAATTTCCTTTATTTCAATAACAAATGCATATATGCTCTTGCACACTCATTCCACGATAGAGCTTAGAATTATATTTGGCGTGAGGCATCCTAAGATATTAGCGTCAGGATTGGAAATTTTTGTGAGGGGCTCATCATTATAATTACTTGTTGGCTTTAGTTGTGTCCACAAAACTCGACTATCGCCACAAAAAAAATTAGTTGTCAACTTTCTTTACCATACGCAAAAAATTTTTTGACTCGTGACTGTTAAAAGCTTCGTAAAGTATAAGTGTGGTGCGCTCGTTTGACTATGTTAGTAAATGTTTTGCTAGAACTAGTGGATGTAATTGTGATGAAATTAGGTATATGTTAAAGAATATAGATTTCTGGGGAACGAACTTTGTGGG
>VOMN01084021.1:0-42715 GCA_014899125.1 Orchestia grillus
GCGGCCGCTACATTTCAAAGTAGCGCTGCCCAGCTCTGGACTGTGTACATTAGAACATTAGTTGACTCAATGCTGCGCAGAATTGTCGCCATTATACGTGCTCCTGGAGGCCATGCATAATATTAGCAGCAGGTAACTAATTTTTTGTCTGGGGAGCATATCATCAATTTCCCCAAGAAGTGGGAGCAGTGAAAACTATACAACCTACTGCCTCTCCTCCGATCGTCTTTTCGTAACTGGGACATTTTCGGTAAAACCATTCTTATCATTATTCTCTTCTTCACCATGGGCAGCACAAATTTTTTAAATCCTTCGGCCGCCTTGCTTCCACTAAGATCCAAGACTTATTAGACTTTTCACAAAACTGCGCATTCACGAAAGATATCTCTGGCACAACACACATGTCCAAAGAACTTTGTCCAATTATTCATCATTATGAATCGTACATTTATGCCAGCCCTATGCCGAAATTGTTAATTCGTTATCGATTCCTGTTCCCTTATATCGCACCCTATTGCTGGGGTACCCAAGCCCGATGGTAATTCTCATAACTCTTCCAATTCGATTGAGACCGAGAGGCTTCAAAAATACCGGCAAATTTGATCAGAAAAGTCTTCATTTCTCTACTCATGAAATATTTTGTTTGCCAACTGAACGAGTATATTTCAAAGGAATTATGAAATTGACTAAACGTTTTACATTTTTGAAACTCATTCAAGGAGCGGGTTTTTTGAACGATGATTATCATTTTTCAATTGAATCTGATGAATACATTTGGCTAACTTGTGAATTTCTACTTCTAAGCGTCTAACAAATTTCTAGTAATTAATTCACCAAAAAAACTGATTTCACTTCCCGTATTTAATTTTACACTTTCATTAATGCGTGCTTCCATTGGTAGGAAATCGGAATTTTGACCACGATTTCTTTAAGTCTGTCGTTAAAGGGTAGAGAAAGAAGATCGTGCTGATGGGGCCGGGTATTTTTTAAACAATAAATAAACACACTTTCTCTACTGGCTTGTGTTACTTTTTTCTGGGCGCAAAAAAAAAACAAGGAAAATGAGGTCATCTGCTATGGAAACAGTTTTTCGACTATTTCCGAAGTCATATATGGTTGTTTGCAGTACACATATATTTCGATTTAATATGAAGTGATTAAATTCTATATTTCATTCAATTAACCGACAACTGAGTATTGATATTTTATATTTTTCTCTGATTACGTAAGTTATTGAATATCTAGTTATTCTAGAAAGAAAAAGTTCCCTCTATGTCACATACTGATGAGCTATATGTTGAACTTCAATATGCACGTTTTTATGGAATAAAACCTCGCTGGTCAATAAATAATATTTATTTTCAAGCGATGAATAATTATTTCATGTCGAAAATTTCACAGAATTGAAACGGATGTCTGTTTTGTCACAAACATGATGCTGATTAAAACTCCATTCGGGGTCGAGATTCAGTCTTACGCAGAAATGGAGCACTACGATCTCATTCAGTATTTACTCTCAGATGAAGAATTTGACTCCGTTCAAAAATGAACATTTTCATGCTTCATTACTGTCGCTCATATCTCGTATCAAGAAATAATTTCTTTATTGAAATTCCGGAATGTTCGGTGCGGATTCGACGCGGACAACAGACAGCGGCCCGACGGTCGTGATCCGCGACTGCGCCCTCGACAGTGGCACTCTGACCACCGACACCGAGATCATCCGCATGTCGCACTGTGGCAGCTTCAAGCTCGACGGAAAGTAAGGCCAGCAGGCAGTGAGGAGCGCTGGTCAGGAGGCAGTGTGGAGCGCTGGTCATAAAAGTAGCTTGACGTTAGGGTGGCTACGGCTGGCACAAGTCCCTTGCTGGTTGGCTGCAGAGGTACGTAGATGTGAGATTGAAGGTCAGTGGGAAAAGTGGCATGAATGCAAACATTTAGTCAGTAACGAGGAGAGAGAGTAAGGAGGATCGCTGGAAATAAGTAAGAGTACAAGTAGGGCAGTGGAACAATGCTGAAAGTGCAAACTAGGGAAATTTAAGTGAATCAACATCAAAAGAATTAGAAAAAAATGATATAAGAAATAATGTCCAATAATGTGATTTGGGGCCAAAAAAATGTGGGAGGCACATTAGGAAATCTGCTCAAATTAGTAGTGCTGAGATATCGAGAACTGCAATGGGAACTTTATTCTTTAATTACTACAGAGACGCCTCAGTCGTTGTTGGCGCCTTGGTTGGTATTACTATACTATTTATGTATACAGTCAATGGACTACCAGACCTCCTGTGAAACAGCAGGGTAGGGAATATTAGGCGTCTGGTATCATGGAAACTGAACACACGAACACTCGCAATTGATCATTGAATCTTTTAAACACTTTAGGTCAAGTTTAAATAGAAGAGATAAGCTTCAGCTGGATTTAGAGACCCCCCAAAAAATGCATATTTTCAGGACTCACGGAGTTTAAATGAAAAAAATGAGAAGATATGAAAGTGAAAGACAAGTGTTAAAGAGATTTTCACGAAGGGATAATAAGGTCATGAATGAAAACTTTAATTCAAAAACTCGTCATAATGATAAATTTCGGATGAGTAAAATTTTATCTAAATGAGAGCTTGAAAATGAAAATGACAGGTTCAGAGAAATTTCCAGGGTAACAAAATGGAATAACATTAAGAAAAATTGTTGATATAACTGAATTGTAGCAGCGATTCCTGTAGTGTGGTTAAATTAAATAGACAAAGAAAGAGATAGATTCACTTACGTCCTACATGTAAGAGGACGCTGCATGAGTGCAAGGTTTTAAAACGTTGAACAAGAAATGACATATTGCACAATGTTAGGGATATTTCTGAAAAGCGTAGCAATGTAAGCAAAATGTACATACTGAATCATTATACAGAGTGTTTGGAAATGAACAATACAAACTTTAACAGTTGATATAAAAAATCGGAAGAAAGAATTTTTCCTGGGGGAATCTAAGCCTTCATCATTTTCGAGATATCAAGGATGAAAAGGGTCTATCTAACTACGGTGGGGGCAGTCTCCAGAGTCGTAGGTGATCGAAGCTCATTTGATTACATGAACTTTATTATGGAATTGCAATTCCAATAAGTGTTCAAATTGTCAGCCCGCAACGTGAGTGCAGAGCTCTGACCCACAGAGAAAGGATTCCCGGATCAAACACGCAAGGATCATCCGCAATGAGTCCTGGAGCGCTAACTATCCTTCCAACATGATCAGTTCTGTCTCCACTAGAGTTTCATAAAATAAACTTTTCAAGTGGCTCCAGAGGTAGAAATCCAAAGCTGTCAAATCTGGAGACCTCGCTGGCCTTGGTACTCGCCCAAAACGTCTTATCCATCTGTCAAGAAAAGTATAGTCTAGATACACTTCTATGTACGTTTCGTTATCTCGGAAACAATGAATGTTTGAATTTTCACTTATTCGTGAAAAAGTCTTTCTTTTGGATTTGTATGTCTACTGTCGCAGTTTGCGTCATTAGTTTTGTAACACTCTGTTGAGTAATGTGCTCATATTGTTGAATTGGTCATGAAAGTGAGCTTGTAAAATGCCATCAACAAATATTTTGAAAATCATGCAATCAAAGATTAGGTGATCAGATACAAAAATTATGAGAAGAATTTCATACTTTAAGTATACGTTCTACGATTTCTGTAAGCCTAGTGAAATGATGGAACCTTATAGCAAGACTTTTTCTATTTTATGGTTGTGATATGGAATATTGTAAAACTTCCCTAACTCTAATTCAGAGATAATTAATTTGCTACGATAAAGCATGGTTTATTTTCGCAAGTTATTTTAATTTACAAGAGTACTTTTAGAGAAAAGGAACTGCTTTCTTATTTCTTTAGAGAGAATTAGACCCAATTTGCCGTCATTTTAAGCCTTCTTGAAGTATATCATTCATACAACGCATTGCTTCCTAATGATGAAACTTTAACTTTTGAAAAGATATTATAGACAATTTGTTCTATCTCAGAGATGACTGTGACAAGTACATCCGAGGTCTGAAAAAACTTTAGCTGGATGATCCGTTCCACCATCCCATGTTCTTCTTTAGGATAGGATTACTTCTGTGGAGTGGCATTGCAGGTAATAGCGGCACTTGAAACTTATGAAATTCGCAATTGGTGCCTCGCGGTCTCCTCTCAAGAGACGCGGCCGCTAATGAAGTTGCTACTCATCAATAGGACGCGTCTGAAAGTTTGACGTGACCGCAACTTGGGCAGAGAGGAAGTTGCTGCAGAATATCGAGCAGGGAATTGATTTTGGAAGGCGGAATCAGGTCTTCTAAACAACGAGTTAATGCAGTTATTAATTTTTTTCACAAACTTAG
The DNA here is from genome assembly GCA_014899125.1 of Orchestia grillus. Taxonomy (NCBI): domain Eukaryota; kingdom Metazoa; phylum Arthropoda; class Malacostraca; order Amphipoda; family Talitridae; genus Orchestia; species Orchestia grillus. The sequence goes on from VOMN01084021.1 coordinate 4,364, forward strand.
ACCCTGTGGATTTGGATTAAATTTTCATTTATCTAAAAACGTTTCGCTGAGCGAGTCGTTTGTACGCTCCCCATACGGCAGATGAATTTCGGGTGTTCGATATTTTCGCCTCTTCAGTCAAGGGGATCAGCTTAGAATAATCAAATTATTGAAACTTTTCAAGCAAAACAAATGTAAGAATAAAACAACAGGCTCAGTGAATAAGATCTTCCTACGGTATTTCTCATAGTGTTGGAAAAAGATACGGAAGCTCCGATTTCATGGAGGGTATTGAATAAGATGCATAGGTCATGCTTTGGAACCTATCGTGCTGGTAGAAATAGAAGTCAAAGTACGTCTTCTTCGGCAAAATTAGTAATCAGGTTGATCACAAAGTACTATCAAAAAAGGTTGTAAAATTATGCTACCGAGAATAAAATGAACTGCATTACACACTAAGGAGAAATATGGCACGGCCGTAAACACGACCCGCAATAAGAAAAAATCGAGTAGGATAAAATTTTGTGAATGTCTTCAGGCAAAACATATAGTCCTAAATAGAAAATATGTACGTAGTGATGAGTACTTGCTAACAAATTTTTTCTAATCAATTTGAAAATTGCACGTGTTTGAGGCAAGAAGTTTATGTCGAGAAATAAATTTGAAATGTGATATGATGAGCTAGATCAACAAGACGTGTGCCGAGCATAAATTCAGAGTTAGGGGGCGGCACATGCGTGTTGGAAGCCCCGTTGGAAACGATGTTCAATTGCCAATAGCAAAGCCCTGTAACACATCATGCATCGGGCCTGATTAAGAAATCCGGATTTCAAAAATATTTTGATTTCAAGTGTTGCACGTCGATCAATTCATGGCTTAACTTTTTTCTTCACAACTGAAAATAGAAATCCTTAATACGTCATTTGTTGCCCTTATCTGCGAACTTTGTACTTTTCTTCATCAATGCTGGCCTTCCCTTTGTCATCAATTAGCCCAACGTAGCTTCTCGCTCTATTTTTACACGAGCGAAAAATTTATATCTCATGATGATTATAGGTCTTAACAAAACGGTCTTCACACTCTCGTCCATACAATAGGTGATTCATAGACGTTCACGTACGTCGTTAACTCGATTTATGATGGCAAACCACCCATACTGTAGAGCCACGAGGGGATAAAAACGTCATTATGGACAAAATTCTTCTGGAGTTTTGTCGTTCGGTATCACTCAAGATTCCATCTGACGGTGCCACCCAGAGCAGCCTTATTAAGCATGCGTAAAGTTGAAATCGTTAGACTACTAAGTGAGACAAAATCTTACCGAGAATTAACGAAGTTGAACTTCATTTTACTGGATAAAAACTTTCCTCTCGAACTCGGTTGAAGGCTTTACTTTGAGCTTGATTTATGACAAGATAATCGATTGAGCTACCCATACGGTGGGCGGGCTTATGCGTCGTCGAGGATTAGTCAGATAAATGGGGACAAATATGAAACTAAAAATATGTGAGTTTGATAACAAAGTCGCCCTCTGCCACGTTTCTAACAGACTAACTGCAAGTAAATGAATGTTTAACCATTCTTTGAGTAAGTTTTACTGAAGGTCATTCGCATTTCGCTCAAGCGTACGATTTTATTCTTGTTTTCCTAATGACTTACCACAGATGTTTTTTTTATACGTGTGCTAAGGCCGGAGAATTGCGGAAGCACACCCCGGAGTTCCGCTTTGTTCTGATGTTCATTTTTATTATTCCATGCACTTTGAGCACCAGACACAGTGCCACTTTGGAAGTAATACAATTGAGGCAGCGATGTCGCGACCGTCTGCTGGACAGGAGCTCTTAAAATACCCAGATAACAAGTTCTTTGTTCTTGGGCATACGGAAACAGCTAAATAGAGCCCAAAATGTATATTGATTTTATGTAATATTAATACGAGCCACACGTACGACTTGCTCTAGTGTGACGAAATACTTGGGAAGTCAATACGTGATCAGTATTGTGTGCGATAAGGATAAGTGCTTTAGGATGGACACACACAGTCCTGTCCAGAATTAAAGAATAGATATCAAAATTGAAAGATGTAAAGAGCATAAGCTCAATTGTCTAGAACTTTTTACTGAATGTATGCTTGTGCTGTACGTAAAGTTTAGTAAATTTTCAGTTACCAGAAATGATACAATTAAGGTAATTAAACTATTTATTCATAGGTGACCAGAATTAAGGAACAAAATTAATTTTTCAAATAAAATTTGTCGAATTGACTTATGAGAGGGAAATCTTACTCTTAAAATAAACCAAATTATAGAGGCTGGTAGAAACGTCGAGTTCCAATAAAATTCTTTACTAAAAAATAGAGCTTTCGTGTGATAGCTACACTCACCATCAGTATCAGAAAAATAAGAACATATACGCACATTCACATACAAGTGGCATGAAATATTTTTAAAATACAATACAAAGAATAAAAATCGAACCCATTAAAGCGTGAAATAACTTCGGAAACTAAGTTGATATTTCGAGTGGGGTTGAATTAGTGCTGTCGTTCAAGAGAGGTCTGTGTAGGTGATTCAAAATGCTTTCTAATGTTTTTAAGTCATGACTAGATGTGGATGTCAAAATTTTAAATCATTATTTAATATAGGAAAGTTCGAGTTCAGTTGATGATCGCATATATTGCTATTGGGTGGACACGCTAAAGGTGTTCCAGTTCTAGGCGAGACCCCCTTGTGGTCTGGAACGCGGGTGTGCAGGTGATACTTAGCCTCCCCACAGTAATTAGTTTCCCCATGATAATAATTTTTTTAATTAAACACAGAAATAAAACAGTGCACGGATAGTTATTTTTAATATTTAGCACTGCGACCCTCGTTTCCTATCGCTGCAACGCATCTACGCTCGCAGAATTTTACCAAATCCCGACACTCGTCAACTGTAATTTGGGAACCACAAATCTTCAAAATTTACTGAATCTCTCAACATGACATTTTCTCCTAGAGTCTTTAATAAGTTTCCTATAGTATTTATGACCGGGCTCGGAGGAGCACAATCAATATCCTCTATTGCTTGAACCTCTAAATAATTCACACCCACCTCGGCTTTATGACAGGGCACAAAATTGTGCGTAACAGAAGAATTTAAATTCCTGAATTCTGCAACACTGGAGCAACATATTTTCCAACACATTCTTTTACACAGTGCCATTGACTTGATCGTTTTAGCGTACGAAAGGTGACGCATCCTGCCCCAATACCTTGCCTAACACCATCACGCTGCCCACATCAAACTCAACTGCCTTCTGTACAAAAGTACATTTCAAACTTTCACCACTTCTCCTTTGTGTAAACTGTTCGTCACAACTTACAAATGCATTAAATTAAGATTTATCTCAGAAAAATATATTGTTCTAGCTATCTTCTGTCCACCTGACGTGTTTCTATGCGAATGTCAATCTTACTGCCCGGGTCTTTTTACTTATCAGTGACTTTTTTCAAGGAGATCTTACACAGAGATTCATGCAATCTCCCGAGCACAGTTAGCCGTAAAACGTTGACTTCATTTTCAATTATCAGAGAAATGTTCGCCGCAGTTAGACACCGGTTTAGACACCGGTAAAGACCGCAGTTAGACACCGGTTTAGACACCGGTAAAGACCGCAGTTAGACACCGGTCTAGACACCGGTAAAGACCGCAGTTAGACACCGGTTTCCAAGTGCGAGGCGTTGTACAGCCTGTCGTCTCTTGCTGTAGTCTACCTGGTCTCCTTGTGTTAGTCAACCTACAAGTTTCATAATAAAGCTTCAGAATTCAGTTCAAGGATTAATCTCTAACAGTTTGCTCAATTGTGCAATTTTTCTTTTGCAAATTTACTATTTGTAATTCCACCGCTGCATTCACTTTCCGACGTCTTGCCATGTGTAGTTACAAATGAAGTAATAATTGTAAGTAAACTTTATCTTCTCTATCTGAATCTCTCAATTATAAGAAAGCGGGATGTTTTCCAAGTTTTAGCAATATTGATACTATTGTTCCCTAATTTTGGACACCAATAAGGAAAAAAGGTGTATATTTTGTACTGTATTATAACTAGTGACATGAAAATTTGCTAAACATTTACGTACTGAACATATTTACATTCACTAAACATTCCAGAAAAAATCAGAAAAATTCCAGAATGTCTTTGAATTTTACAATTTGAATATTTCTTCCTTAATTTAAGACGGGCCTGCACAGCCTATGCATGTTTTCCTTCAGAATACGGTCATAGAATGCCACACGCATCATGGTGCTCCTTTAGGCCCACGAGTGTCTCTGATTTAAATATCCGTCCCAACAGAACAAAGAAATCCTTGGTTGTAATTTGAGGCGATATGAAGCTTGTAGAAATGAAGTGTTATATTTGATTGAATACACAAAGATCTATTATACGAGTATGTGCACTGCGACAAACGATATTATGCTGCTCTAATTTCAGAAGATTTTTTTAATATATCACTAAGTAAGAATTAATGAATAAAACAGAAAATTTTATACACTATTACTCTCTGCAGCCTATTTATCGTAGTGACAAAAATCGTCAGTGACCATAATTTAGTTTTTTATGTAATTTTGCCGATTTGTTGTGTCCGGCTGGATTAAGTTATATTTTTAGGCTGAGAAATCTAATTGTTGAATTCACTTTTTTAAAAACTCAACAATATGGAAAGACTAATCTCTTAGTGACCATGAAAGGCATGGCACTCCTGGTGATGGTAGAACAAGGGACTTCAGAAGGAACGGAAGAACCGTCAAGGAAGATGTTGAAAATATGAATTTCAGCAGAAAACTCCCAATGATTAATGCAAATCATTATTCAGCCCATGCCAGATGTCAAAAATTGTAATGGCTACAAAAAAGGCCTTTCATAGCATTAAGGTCGTCTTCCAAATAGCAAAGGTAACCGAAGTGTCGCGCCGGCACTCGCTGCCAAATTCCCAGGATAGTTCGGACACGGAAAATACCAAAAGCTGTACCTCTCTAATGGAAAAAACAAATTTGTTTTTAGTTTTGCGGGCTAAGCAGTACCTGAAGGTTAATTTTTCGAGCGTTATGTGTAGAGAAGAGTTTCGGGCTACTTTGGACGATCCTGGTATGTTCCTTTTGTGTTCAGACTGCAATAGGGATACGGAAGTGTGATGTTCTGATCCGTCATTGTCTAAGGTAGATTAATTGTACCATGTCGATTTCTGGAAAGAAATTTCGTACAGTTTAACTCACAGTTGTATGCAGATTCCAAAAACCAACTACACCACATGATTCTCCTTGATTCTCACTGACGTATCTTTAGTCAGTAATGATTATCACTGGGTAATATCTTCAACATAAGATGATCATAAATGATCATAAGAATCATTTAAGTACGCGTGTTCAATACCTTTTCAAGATGAAACTTTAGGAACAATTACTGCAAGCTCTCATAGGAGAGCGTGTTCAAGTACCAAAAGATATTACAAAGTAGAGAAACATTTCCCTCCCCGTCTTGTAATTCGCACTCGTCCACGCGAACAAATTCATTGACCTCGAGAGCCACTGAGGCTGACGGTCTGCCTCTCCTGCCATCGTCAGGGGCGGTTCATAACAAGGTGCCGAGCAGGCGTCTTTATTAAATTGCTGCTGCTTGGGCGGAGGGTTAGCAACGCCTTGCAGGGTAATGAGACGCACGTGGGTCTTCAGCGATATGAGATTTGTGATGACAAGAGGTAATAGGGTGACGCGCACCCTCTAAACACGAAACTCAAGCTCAGGCAGGAGGGCCAGGGACCTGGAATACGGGAGTTAGGTTGCGTGCGACGAGGACGCGTTGCGTGTTCCTTAATTAAGTTGGAGTAAGCGACGGCGGGTACGGAATTTTTCTCAAAAGAGAGAGGGCGTATAAATCATACAGGGACAATTGATCTTCATAAAGCGGCTACTGCTTGTATGCATTCAGAAATGAATGTTTACAATTTATTATAGATCTAGGGAAATTTAATAGGCTGTAGTAAATTATTCGACGAACTAATAAGGATTTGCACGCTCTCGTAATTACGCTGCAAATTAGTGTCATTTTATACTTGAATAACTAGAATATATTTTCCATTGCTACAACTATAAAAATAAATAAATAAATGTTTGTGATACCCACGTTTTTCTATAACAACAATGCGACCTGAAGCTGAGAACTGAATTCCTCGTCATCGCGAAGTCACTAGTGTGCGTAGGGCAGACCAGCCGCGAGGGCGGCAGGGCTGGACTACTCGCCCAAATGAGCACTGCTCACTGAGTGGGTAGAGGTGCAGTGTGAGTGACTGACTCGCATTGGTATCGTATCCGGTGGCCCCATGTCAGCCGAGCAATGCATCAGGCAGTACTGAAACGGCGGCCCCATCCAGGAATTACTGAAACGGCGGCTCTATCCAGGCAGTACTGAAAAACAAACCAGCAGCACGATCGTGGGGACTTTGTGTCCTCTATTTATCCTCAGAATTAGATTTTCAATCAATAGTCTTACAGTATATTACTATCCTAGGAAGTATGAATATATACGAGGGAAAATAAGTAGGAGCGAGACCGTCTGGCAGTCGTATTTGAGGCTTCAGTAAATCAGGAGCAAGGAACTCAGGAGTCATGTAGCACTTCTCCCATAAAACGGTATTTCTTATCTATATGGGAGAATTTCCGTCTTAAATTAGTATTTATTTACTTGAATGATTAGTTGCTTTTCTTAATTAAGGGTGAGTTAATAGTTTACATCCGATGTGCAGGCTTTACCTCTTATGTATGTTAGAGATTTTGCAAGTTTTACCTCAATCTGGACCTATAGAATGTGAGCTTATAAATACTTTAAAAACAATACGATGCCTCAAAAAAGAGCACCAAAAAATCCACCTGGGTGCCGATTGAACTCGGACTCGAAAAAAATCTTAGCATTGAGTAGCCGTATAAGAAAAACTATAACATTTTTCCCGACTTTATTTGATAAATCTGTAAATTAACATTTATCAAAGCAATCTATGAGGATGTTGACACGATGTAGATGTTCCAATTTTTCATAGGTGTTATCATTAGCATCTTAGATCTAAATTTGAGAATTGTTAAGCTTATGGAGTTGGTATCAGCCCGCGCTTAATTTTCTACAATATTTGTACGATAGCGTAGTGTTTTATGAGGTTTGAACAGAGTGCCCGGGGATAAATCCGAACAAGAACATCAAACAATGGCATGATAGTAACTTCCAGAGAGACCAGTAATCATGTACAGTTAAAGCCTAGGACCGAACCCGTTATACAATTTGTGTAGTAGATGGATGAACATGAACGGACTCGCCCTGGGTGCAGGATCTGTCCTTTGCAACACGACAACTAGTCGATGCAACTGTCGATGTGTTACAGGCTTTCCTGCCCTAAATAAATTAAGTAGCATGTTTGTATGTGCCTGTAACCTATCTGAATATTGTAGTTTCCTATGTAGTGTAGCATGATGGTTGTCTGTAGCAATCTATTGTTTCTAGTCTGCCTTGAACCAATGGACGATATTTTGACGGCTTCGTTATCTGGGACATTTCTCGGTGGCGTGAACGATACGAGGGATAGTCAAAAACCATCCGTAATATTGTATTTTACATATTTACATACACTTTTAAATGGTTAACCATGAATATATCTCACGTGAATCATCTCCTCCTCTTTCCATGCCCTGGTCTGGTAGTAGAAAGACTTGAGTACTCATTCTAAGAAACAGGTTGCCAATTGGTAGCGCAACCATTCGTTAACTTAAGCTCCTTCTAATGTACTTTCTCGCCCAATGAGAGGAAATATCACGTGGAGTAACGTCGAGTGGTCCAAAGATGTCATAGCAGAAAGTAATAAGTCCAACTGATCACATCACAACTGTACAACAGCATGAGGTTGTGCAGTATCATGCTCGTGCTCGTCACACTTTTTTCAAAAATATGCTTAAAAATTCTGTACCAATTTCCCGTACATTTAAACTTTCCCATATACTTTAGTTTCTGACACATTTTCAGACTACAGAAATTCTACTACGGCTCTCTGCCGTCCTAAAAACATAACACTACAGCATTGCAAAAAATTAATAAGATTTAATTCAAACCTCAATCACTCTACCTTAATGTTTCAGTGCAAACAACTAACGTATGTATATACGAGCACAGTGAGATTCGTTAAGGAAAATGCTCATATTTTTTGGCTGGCCTCGTATTTTTTATGCCCTTTTTTATATATTTGGAAGTAGTGTTGTAGTGTTTTTTGTTACATGATATTGATGAACGTTCTTCGCATTTAATGCTCCATTAGTTTTTCAGCATATTATTGAGGATTCATAGATACGATCAAAAGATTTCTTCTCAATTTTAGAGCAATCATAAAAAGTGAATACTCAAAGTAGGCTGGAATAACTTAGCGATGTTAACTTTCACAACATCTACTCTTGACAAAGTTAGCTTTACTCCTTTAAAAGCAACGGAAAAACTTGTATCATTTGCAGTGCAGCCTCGATGACTTGATGCATTACTTGCGAGCTAAATATCTACCTCTGAAACTGAATGATATATTACATGAAGTTTTTCCTTAATTACCCTTCGCACAATCGATTACTAACTTGCAAACCTTGGGACTAAAGTGTAGCATGATAAATGACCAGAATACCGTACTATTACCAACAGCCACAACTACGAGCCTGAAGATTTTCAATTTTTATTGAACAATAAAAACTGTATTTAGGGCAAGTAAACTTATTGATCATGCCTCGATATTTTTCTTAATGAAATATCTATTTGACTGAAAATATTTAATTTCATTAGCATACACACACAGAAGGAAAGAGACTTCCTTGCTGCATTTTGCCTCCTCAGGTACGTTCGGGGGTGTCTGCGCAGCTGCGACGATGCTGACGGCTGCAATTCCGCGCAGCTGTATCGCTGCAGCGTGTGGCTTATGACGGCTGCAGCTGTGGCCTTGCACTTACGCCTGCACTGGTACATCTGAAAGCGTTGAACTTCATTGGTAGCATCAGCTCTTAATCTACTGCGTTGGGCTGAAGCTTAGAGTCTGTTCTTTCCATGTCTTCTTTGAGTCAAGTTGATTTTACCATCATTGAGGTTTAATTTCATTACATTCGCAGGGCACCCCGTAGTGCTCGAGCTGTCTGTGTACGTCAAAAACTTTGTACACTGTGCATTGCGTCGGATTGGTGCCTGTGAACGATGGAGTGCGCAACAGAAAATGAAATCGATAATTTAGGATTTGAAAAATCTGCACGCCAGAAAACCACCTCGAAGTATACAAACTATATTTACAGTCTTGATTTCGCGCGATCTTTACCGTATTGAAAAAGTATGCTTCAATGAGTTGAAACTCTAAAGCCATCAGCAAACTGAGCATTTGTTGACTCACAAGCAAGAGATAGAAAATCCAGACTCTGGATTGCCCCGTTAATCGTTAAAATTTTGTAAAAATCTTAAAATTTCTCCGCTCGTCTGTCTCATTAACAGCGTATGGTATTGTTTTCGATAAAATCATGAAATATTGAATAAGCATTGAGTGTGTTTGTTAAGTTGACGTTTCTCACGAGTTTCCCGTGTACAAAGAAGTGAGAACGAGAGGAAGGCACTTTACGGGTTACGCACTTCTGCAACTCGACGATTTTTGTGTTTTGGTGACTTCGATTTGAGGGCAATCTTTCGATAACTTTTATTTTGTAGCTTTGAATTCAAAGCCGTTTTGATAACTAGTGCTAAATTCTAAGTTTAAACTCCAGCACAGTACGCTCGATAACGGCATAGAAATTCAATAACATTAATAATGCATCATAATTTTAAGACTTGAATAAGAAGCTGTAGTCCTGCACAACATAGTTTTGATGTTGAATCAGAGATGCCAAACAGAAGCTCCATTGGCTCCGTTCATATGCTATTGCCCGTTGCTTCTCAGAGCTTCGAAAATTTTTGATAGGAATGACACATTTTTTTCAAATAATATTTTTTTGAAATGCAATGAAAAAAACGTTTCCGAAGTAACATCAAACTCAATTTAATTCCTTTAAGTATTGCATAGTTCTAGCTCTGAAGATGTAGACTGAGACTGGCTCACAAAAGTCATTAAAAAAGCAGGTCTTCGTATCGTCAAAATCCACCCACCAATCTATCTCAAAAACCTCACGTTCACATGCCCTCATGAGATGGAACTTAGGCAGGATGCATATCTCTAATGGGAAAACAGTTTACTATACTGTCTTCACCAGGGGCCATTTTTCATGAATTACTTTTCCAGTCGTCTTCTGTTGACTGCAAATTTTAGCCCATTTTTGTGCTCGTTGCCTCAGCAGTGTGTGGCAATGTGAACGTGGGTCCGATATTGCAATCGATTGAGATCAGCAGGCCCGGCTCAAACAGAACGAAAATTATATTCTTTATACACCCTTGTAAGAGGTAATCGAACCGTAAAATGACTACGGATAAAAGATGTAAATTGAAAATACATATCGAGCTCTGATGTTTCAAGCTCTGTGTACGTAATACGAATGTGCGACTGGAATGAGATCTACGGGTAAACCCAATTTTACAATATTTAACATTTACAGTATTAAGTAGTCATGGCAACGCTTTGGAAATTTGTTGCCTGGAATTGAGAGAAAGTTTCTGAAAAATGATAATAGCATTATCATGACCTCGGTGTAGCAACTATCAGACAAACCTGCAGAAGAGTATATTTTTACAGCAGTTCTTTCGACACGAAGAATACGCTTAATTTCTGACTGTATCAGGCTTCCCGTGCGCCCTTTAAAGGATAAGCTACTAGGATTTTCCATATGTGGCATTTTTGCTATAATTCATAATAAGTAACGACCATGCAAAGGATATGATCGTGCACCTTCACTGAATAAAGGCAATTTCTAAGTTATTGCCTGAAGTGTTGTCAGCAGTTCAGTGAGGGCTCCAGCAGGTCGCAGGGAGATCTGAGCCCCACGAGAGCGGCCAGCGCCAGCTGATTGGCCTTGGAAATGTCCGCGTCGCAACAAGAAATCTCATTTTCCTGCGAAACTTGTGTTTACAAGACGAGGTAGAAAGGACGGACGATTTTAAAGAGCTCAAATGAACTGTTAATCTGTGTCAGTTTTCGTGCTAAATTACTTTATTTTGTACACATGCTAGAACCTCAAAAAATTAGTTCCATGACCAGGAATGAGTCACAAATGACTGCTTTATTTAATGATGAGAAAGGAAGACGTTTACCGTGCTTCCTGCCTCACCATGTTTTTCATCACATCATTTTAACTTCTATTGGTTTGGCATAGGTGAAGTTCAAACAAAACTTGTGACTTGAAAAATATAATGTCGTATATCCATACTTTTATTTCAACTGTATTTTCTGAGGAATTTTCATGAAATAACGAAATTATTTTTTCCATGTGATGAGCTGATGACTGCATGAGCGGGTTGTGCAAAACCAGTTAATAATTTCGGATTATGAACAAATTATTCCAATCCGAAGCGTACGTACTACTATGGGGCTCATTAGAAGCTCTTACTATTGTAGCAAGGCCTTACTAGTACTTCCCAAAGTTAAACCTAGCCTATACTTAGTGACAGAGTCTGAACAAGTATTTTACTGCTGGTATAAACACGTGACCAGGTCATTAGGGGCGGCACTTGCTGGACAGCGCGGGCCAGAAATTGGAGATCTACCTAACATTGTTCGTTATACTGAGAGCTCAGTTAACCACGTTGGTGCCTCAAGTATTATAACTCAGTCACTTAGTTTACAGAAAGGCACCTTTTATTCGAGCAAACATTAGTCATTGTTGTAAAATTGTACCGTGGTTAGCATGATAAGAATATAAGAATGAAGCAGTGCCAGTTTTTAAGTCATAAAAGGCCTAAATGAGTCCCTTTAAATTGACCTTCCTACAGAAAGTACATCCAGTCGGCGTGAGAAACTCATGCTGAGCTCAGCAAGTGCTGACTTTAGATGACTCAAGATGGGAAGCAGCTCGCGATACGTCTAGATGAGGTAGAATAGACCTAGTCAACCTGTAGCTACTTGATACCGTAAAGTTACTCTAGCGAGCTCTGGAAACCAGGCCCAGTTCGCCCCAACCCTGACCAGTATCACTATAACCAGTTATAACTTCCTAGAACAATATTTATGACAATTAGTTGTAGAGAATCATGACAATGTTCTGTCATGTTTTATCTGAGTTCTCTCGATGACTATGGCTTGCAGAAGTCATCTTTTGTTATGCCATGAAAATATCATAACCGTGTTGAGTATTAGATATCTATGCCGGAGTGTTGTAAGTGGATACAACCTTTTAGTTGAAAATTATATTATATTTAATCTATCGAAAGTGGCAACATGAATATTGTAACTGCAAACTCATATTATGTGAAATTGCAATTATCTAGTCATAAATGCAAGAGCCATTTTGTCCGATTTGTTTTTTTGCAGCCCTAATATTCTAATATAGAGCGGAATTAATACTAAGTTTTCTAGGTTTCTTTCAAGGCAGCTGTAATGAATTCTACTTGGATTGTAGTTCCTGCAGACTAAGGTGAACTTTAACATTTGCGTAAGTGATCTTGTCGAGTTCGCTGATTTCTCAAATTCTCAATTATTTGTTCTGAATTACATTTACGTGCGATGATTTGTTGTTAGCGTAAGTCTGTTGAGAACTTGTAACCGTAGCGTAGCGAAATTGGCACCTTGCACATAAGTTATTGATGTAGTAATATCCGAGTAGTAAATGTTACAACATATATCTACAGTAAATGCACAGACACGGGCAAAAATTCTTGGCGAATTTGAAATGAACTTTTCTCAAAAAACAATTTGAGCGTGAACCGAAAGAACTTTTTAGCATAACTTTTAAGTTGACTCAGCTGCTTCCAACTTTAATTGTCATACCTACATACTATGAAGAAAATGACCGTGCAAGTGTGGAAAATAGTTGTATCACTTGCTATGAGTTACACATCGGAATTTTTGCAGATATTCCTCAGAAAAGCAACAGTGCTTGGAAAAAAAATTCCCTATCTGTTAATGATGCAAGTTGCGTGGAAACCAAAGTATTTTACATATTTTCAAATTAAACTTTCGTAAGTACGTTTCATTGTTCAAGAATTTTTGTAGATTGGCGTTGTAAGTATCAACCAGATCACCTATACTAAAAATCAACTGTACGCTAAATAATTTATGCCTTTACTTACATTTCCAATTCAGCATTTTAAACCGTAATATTGCATAGAGTAATTCAACATTACGAAAATTACGACTTATTGAGCTTTTATCGCTTTATTATTATTCTAACGGTTCAGGATTCTATTAGAAAACAGGGCTTAAATATAAGAGAGTCTTCACGCAACGTATTTTTTGACAGCACCATCAGTCACAACCTGTCTGTCCGTGTCGGGATTCTAGCGAGGATGGCGCATCGTACACGTAACGATGAGTATTTTTATAGGCTAAAAATTCATGCCTGAAATTTCATATGCGGTAAATTTAATTTCTTCGTAAATACAAGGTAAAACTCACGGTGTGAACGCCCACTGATTCTTCAAATTTTACATTAAAATTACGGAAGCTTGGTAAATTCACAAGAATTAGCTCTTGTGTGGTAATAGACTTATTGGAAGTATTCACGTTATACATTTTCTTTCTATTTGTCGATTGGGGAACCGTCGTAAGGTCATCTACAAAGCAGTACTGTTCAGTTATGCAAGACCAACTTTAGCTGTTGGTCCTATTCATGAAGATTAACCAATTCTCAGTGACTTATCAGAGCTCATGTGAAAGTTTTCTCTCACGCCAAGTGCCCGGAACCAACAAAGTGCTGCACAGTTTAGGACAGCGGACCCTTTCTTAAGATCTTGCTATATTTATACTACTCTTTAAATACACGAGCTTCGTATAGTTGACGTGGTCTTTTATTAACCTGCACATTTCCTTCGTGTATAGCATTTTAGTGTCTCTGTCTCATGTTACGATCTGCGTTCACTGTTGATTTACTGTCGAGGTATTTGCACGTGATAATAAACCTAAAGCGAAATGCATCTGAAGACTTGTCCAGATGCAGACTGGTGCAGATTCAGACTGATCCAGATGCAGACTGGTGCAGATTCAGACTGGTCTAAATCCAGACTGGTGCAGATTGATCCATTCACAGAATGGCAAAGCTTAGGTAGGCTCTTCATTAAAAACGCAATTTTTAAGCACTCGAAACACGTTTATCGCTTCGTATTAATTGACGGTCTGCTCCTCTGATAGATTTTTCAAATTGCGAGTTACGTACTCGTAAAATTCTTGCCTCAGGAGCACGACGACTACTCCAAATTCTGCGTTAGGTCAAGCCGTATGCTCCACATTCTGCGTTAGTCGAGACTTATGCTCCACATTCTGCGTTAGGTCAAGTCGTATGCTCCACATTTTGCGTTAGGCCAAGACGTATGATCCGCATTCTGCGTTAGGTCAAATCATATGCTCCACATTCTGCGTTAGCCAAGACTTATGCTCCATATTCTGCGTTAGGTCAAGATGTATGCTCCACATTCTGCGTTAGGTCAAGTCGTATGCTCCACATTCTGCGCTAACATAATGTATACTCCACATTTTGCATTAGGACATGATGTATACTCCACACAGGGAGAAAAAAAAGAATGTTACATGACTTTTATCGTTCATTTTCTGTTTCTCGAATATCTGATTGTATGATTTATTTTAAATATCTATAGCGAACAAAATTATTGCATTTTTTGCTACATAACTTTACGATATCAATAGTACAAAGCTAAAAACGACTCCATGGTATATTGTTGCAACACTTCTTCGCGACACTCTGTGTGGTCCCCTCGACTTCTTGATAACATTTGCGTGGTGTCGCTGAGAGGAGTGAAATGATGGCGACGTTCAAGCCTGCTGTAGGGCTAAGCATCGCAACTTTCCAGGAACTCGTACTCTGTTAATACTGCTTCACCTGAGAAAATCATATTCTACTACGTACTTTTCTCAGCTTTCAACATGCGTACGCAACACATGAATCTAAAAAATGTTTCCATGAACAATTTGATGTATTAATACCCGTGCCTAACAATAAATTTAAAATTTTCTTTGGTAAACTAAGTTACTCCCTGTACTCCATTCACTGATAAACCGTGGATGCCAGTTTTGCGGTAGCTTTTTATCATGTCACTGAGTTTTGTGAAGGCCTCATATCTGCTCTTCTGCCTGACAACACGCACCTTTGCGCACTCGTGTTGCGCTCAGCCATGACATCGTCGCCACTCAGAGAAGCTCGGCCATGAATTTCTCTGCCCATCCCGAATGTGTCATTCTGCTCGCACAAAGCCGCTGCGCGCCGGACTATATTTTCCACTTTGGGCGTCACTGACACCATTAAACGCTTCAAACCGGGCCAGATGGGCAAAATGAACGAGGGTTATTGATTGTTAGAAGCTCAAGATTTATCGCCCTGCAAGGATTTCGATAACATGAGTGGATCGTAAAATTTGAATGAGTGAAACTTGAAACCCCTTCTTAGGCTGCATGAGCAGCCCGTTGTAAAAATATTTAGTTACGAATTTATCGCCAATTTGCTTAGACGCAATGAAAGTCCGGAAGTACTAACAGGGATGAACAAATGCTATGATGAAGCGTTTTTAAACTAAAATAAGATCAATTGCAAAACCAGTTTTGTGTGCGTAGAGACAGCTGTGCAGCCAACGAGAAAACAGAATTCTTCAGACCACAGCATCGAAACCTTCCAACTCAATGACGGATTATCGATACTAAGTCGCGTGGGGAGGTAAATCGTTCTAATTTGGGCTCGTAACAGCAACTAGGCATTACTGCAAGCATCATCATACTAATTACGTTTGCAGGAACCAGTTCACATAGCGGCACTGGTGTGGGTCCACGTGTTCACGGGGCTAACGAGACCCTAACCTCCTGTTGGAGCACGCAACTTCCCCTGTCTCCCTGCGGCTTTCTTTCCGCATTCCTTACGATAGTGTTCTTTGAAATCAAGTTTATTTTACTCTCAATATTAATTGTTTCTATTCTTCTTCTTCTTTTTAAATTGAATGACAATGGCATGAATCAAATTAAGCCGTACCTAAGTCACTTCACTCACTTGTTGGATTTACTCGTGCGGTACGCTGCTCGAAGAATTGTACTACATCTTCAAAGATTTCTGTATTACAACAGCAGTAAAAATAAAAACGTTATGCTGGACGATTGAGTAGATGCAAACCATTATTTTATGATTCCAAATAGAAGAGATTAGACCAAGTTCATGAATGCAACTCAATAGGAACAAAACCTCTCCGTGGGCGCTGTCATGTGCATAAAGTTACAGACTTTAATCATAGACATTTTCATACAGATTGATCATGCTCTCACATTTTCGTGGCTTCAGTTCTGATTCTTCAAAGTATCTTAACTCAAACTCGCTTGATTATCATTAGTTTCAAAGTTTCCAATGGTCGCCCAACAAAGTTGAGGCGAAATTACCGATATCTGCCTTCAACTTATAGCTGAGAAGATTTTAATAAGGCACTATGCCCGCTCTCACAGTCACAGGCCTGATGGTCTTGCTCCAGTGATGTCTTAAGCTAAAGAAACACTCGGATAGATAGCACAGCATAGTCGATTGATTGCATGATGAGTTATATACTTTTTAAGTATTAGCAAGATGGTGTAGCAATATCGATGCCCAAAAACCTCTCACTTTGAATAGATGGATATAATGAAAAGTTGAGCAGCTCATTTCCGGAGTTGTTTCCTTTAGTTTGTTTAGTTTCTACTAAAGGGTATGGATAGCCCCTTTAGGTGCTTCTCCATATTTTATTCGACTTCAAAATTAGCAAGTGGGAGGTCAAGGCAACGTTTGATGTCTGTTGCCTTCTTTATATATCTACTTCTGTAGGTCTGTGCCGATTTTTTGGTTTCTATCATCGCTTTTATTGTATCATATAGTTATTTTTTGATTGACTTGTTTAGTTTTGTTTATATTTCTCCATATTTTTCCATCTAGTCTCTTTTCATTATTCTGACAATTTTATTCTTAATTTGCTTGATCGAAAGTTTCTTTAAAATTGATAACGCTCACTTTCTTTCACTCAAGTATTTAGAAACATTAGAAACATTTAGAAACATTGATTTCTATCCGCATATTTTGCATTGATATGTGGATGCTACGTTGCGTTCAAGTAATTATTGAACTGAATATTCGAATCTCATCTCACACAAAACTACCTCACGCGCCAAATAAACGCTATGTATCTGTACGTACAAATACATATGCAAGGCCCACACGTATAACCAAATGCGGGATAAATCCTGAAACAATTAAGATACGATTCATCTCCCACATAAAAATTTTCTTCAGAAGTAGCTTACAGTTCGTATATAAGATAAAGGGGAGCAAAAAATGCATTACAATTTTTGTGTGCATACAAATGATAGAGAGTGATTTTCCCGCGAACTATTCAAGTGTTATTCCGCGGCGATCAGTTTGTTCAACATGAGATGCACGAATTACACTGTCAAGTAATCTCAAATTTCACGCGATTAGAGGCACTTAAGAGGTATGCTCTACGAGAAAAGTGTCCTGTGAGGTAGAATGACTACTAACTTTAAATATATTAGCACAATGCCAACGGTAATTTTATATGGAACTGATTATAATACGAGGGAAACGCCCAATTTTTTTCTGAAATTGAGATTGAGCGCAACTTGTTAACTCAAGCCATTGTTCATTTGTCTATTCATTTTGCTCACTCATTCGTGCCTCTAAGTGAAGTATTTCGACCAAATTTCTCAGAAAATTTATTCTTCAGAATGAGCAGAGCAAAAATGAACTTTTGAGGAGCCATTCATTTTTTAGAACCAGAGCTTGAAATTACGGAGCTAAAGTTTAAAGGTTACAGCAACACCCGTCAGGAGGTCGCAGACTATTGCATGTCAACGTTAGGACCTCGTGAAGAATCATGGGAATGAATGCGAGAAGAATATTTTTTAATTATCTTTTTTAATTGGGTACAATGTTTAGGTGCCTAGAGCAAGTACAATGCTGGATGATAAAGCTTGAGTACGAAGTAATCTGTCGGGCATGTAGAGTGGTGTCCGGCTGGTGTCCGGCCTGAGAGATATTTCTCGAACTTTCGAAACTTTACTTCATAATCAAAATACCATGAAAATGTTCCATGAAACCAAAATGATCCTCTTTCCGAGAAACAGTCTGATTACTGACTCTACCTTAGAAACTGCATTTTCATTGAAGTCGTCTCGAAAATAACCTGGTGGTAAGAAAGAAGGAGGCTAAATCACTTAACGTTAAAAACTCGTGTCTTTGTTTTAATTTCGATGCGCTGAGATGAAAGTTTTACCAAGGAGTTTTTCATTGAAGATCCTGGCAGAGACAGATGGGCGCCGCACCTTGACAGAGATGCTCTCAGTGTTTCTCTCGAAAACTTTCACCTGAAGTGCTCTCTCTTAAGAAATACGTTCCATTTTTGAGCAAAAGATGACCCGGAATCGATTACTGGACACATAATTTCTAGTTTATTCGTGGTAGATCATTTTAATTGCAAAGCATCATGCGAACATGTGTAAAAAGAGTTAAGGGGAAACAAACATTGTCTCTTTTTCCTGTGCAAAAAGTTGAAAAAATTTGAGGAAGTATAAATAATGATAACTATTCATACCAGCTCGAATTTTAACAGCGGAATGTATTGATTTTGAGTGTGACGGCGTAGTTCATAAGTGAGTTCCTTTGATCTTTAAGTGGGTCTATTTGAAATTTTAATTGAATTAACCACTGAAATAACCCTCGCAACATAATTCTTAATATTTTGATGTGAACCACAAAAACTTGAACAGGTTGTACATATGAAAACTCAATGAGTTTTTATTACCTTCAGATCAACAACTGATGCTCAAAAGTTTTTTGCTTCCTCGGAAAATATTTTGTTGATACTGTCGTATGAATACCCTTAAATTTTTAAATGCCTTGCAAATCCCCTTCTTCAATGCTAGACAACTCCAAATAATTTATGCACTCGAGCATAACTCCTTCAGGGGTTAATTCGAGCTCAAGTAGCCCAGGCGAGCCCTTTATTCTTCGGCCCCCAGTTAGTGCCTCCGTGTGGCAGGCGACCGATGAGAATAACTTACCAATTGAAACCAATATACAGTATTAACGGCATATCCTTCAGCCTTGAGCAGCTGGGCACTTGGATGAATACTACAATAAATTCGCTGAATTCAAAAAATTCTGTGTTGAAGTTGAAAGCGTGCTCGCATCATTATTTAATAAGAATAAAATGTACAGTACAAAAGTGACTGTGAGAAAGATCGCCTGATACATATACATGTATACGTAAAATTAGTTGTAGCACGTCCCTAATCTGCTGCAAGGAGTTAAAATATTCATTTATTTGTGGAGACACTTTTATTTTTTGACTCCTAATCAGCAAGCAAAACAGTCCCCATGTAACACCCTTACAATATGAACAGATAATAAATTTGAGGCAGTCATTTCAACGGAGGTGCAATAAATATTACAGCCAAACGCTACATTGTCTGACGTCCTAATTCGCAACGAGGTCAAATAGCTATTTGTGCCTGAACCCAAGTAGGGAACATTCTCTCACGATCAGAATGAAACAATCGAAGATATTCCGAAGTTCTGACTAAAACCGGAGTAGCACTCCTGAGGGGCACAAGAAAGTCGCATAGAACTCTTCAATAAACCTCCGGACAAACACTCCTAAACTTTTTATTACGCCGGAGGAGCTGAAATAGTTTTTCTCACAGCCGAGTGAGTGGGAAGCGAAAGTTTTGGGCGTGATTGCAACAAGGCTCCGAATTGTCTTCATTATTGTGCATGGTGCACAGGTCGCCTCGATGTATTACTTATTGTCATTTCCCGGCTTTTACCAGTAACTGAAGGAACCGGGATAAAAATACAAATATAAATTTCGGATGACAGGAAAGCCGTAATAAAGAAGGAATTTCATTTTCTGAATCGTTCTTAAAGTCTCGAGCGACTGGCACGTGTGGCAGGCTCGCTTTACGCTGTAACGCCATGACCGACATCTTCCTTTATTGGTAGCATCGGGTGGGAAGAAATTTAGTTGTCTGACGCTTTTCAAGTCATACGACTCGAGTTTTGAATGAGAAAACACCACTTTTATGATGTCAGACATTAATTCTTCCATAAAATTTAGATTGATCTGGCATCCAATGTATCACATACTTAGTGAGGGCTTCATTTTGTTCGGGTCGATGATGTTTTCTTAAAAGCTTCTAGTATGTATCATAAATTTTCTGGCCCCTAAAGCTCATCTTTAAATGAAAACTCATTCCAGAAAGATTTTTTCTTAGAAAAGGGTAGCCATGGAGACACAATCCGGCTACCCTTGAACTTCTTTTAAAATGATTTAGCTCGTCAGATTTTGCATTCACCAAACCGATATAATTTGACAGCTGAGTAGGACTAGAATGGAAAAGGATAAAAATAAAATTAATCGAAAATTTTCACTTTTTCAATTTCTTCTGCATAACACCCCTCAAGACTGACTAAATCTGAAAAGCTATATGTCGCGTAAAGCCTGGAAAATACCAAAACTTTAATCATAAACTAGAAAATCTTGCTTACTTATGTGACACCAGTTACATCTTCCATCTCGAGCTCTCTGCCAAGAAATAATTTACCAGCCCTGCTCAGTTGTACACCTCGCTCTCTCAAGAAGAATCCTGCCTTCTGCTTTTGATCAGCTTCAAATTTGTTCAATATTTCACACACAATGAGTAAAAATAGCGAAATTAACAAAAAAATAATACCTATCTGAGACATTGATTGTCCTTCTGTGGCGACTAAATAAGAGAAATAGCCTTTTTAAAACAACGATAATTTGAGATGCGATATTCGGTATCCTATCTACGACACTGCTGAATATACACCCCGTTTGGAGTAATGTTCTCCAAACTGGCACGCTAAAAGTGGTACAGACAAAAAATATACATATATGTATAATTTTTTGTATCGCTTAAAGACTTTAGCAAGATAAAAAAATTAATTTTAGCCCAAGCTATCGGCGTGGATCTGCTGCCACCGTCGAAGCGTGCCGAAAGACAACATAACGTTACATCGGGCATCGATGCCCGCTCATCTATACGTTAGGGAGGAGTCATCTGGTGCTCGTCCTATACTCGTATTCCAGATAACCCCATCCTACCGTACAGATAAGCGGGTCTTCACAGGAATTATAAATCGCAATGCTGACTGCACAAATAATACCGATAAACTTGAGCCTTGTGGTTTACTTCAAAATTTGGAACCTTAATTATGCCTAATAACTTAGAAGGACTGCGAAATCGTCTTCGACTAACCCTGTTTGTGCACTGTTTTCAATGCCTGAATAGAGGTAGCAAACTTCTTTCGAACGTACCTTATATCTGTGGAACGAGGCCGACTCTCAGTCGCCTCCTGACACGCCACCTTGGTTCGGGTGCACCTACGGTAGACATGAATCAAAACACGGCACCAAACCAAACGCTGCAAGAAAATACACGCATCCTCCAGCGCTACAACGGTCCTATGAGACTTGCTGTTGGAGAAGCGCTCTACATTCTCCAAGAGCAGCCCAGGATCAACCACCAATGTGCCGGTTTGTCCGCACGCTTTGAATTTTTTCTTGATTTGAGCCTAAATTATCAATGATTTATTTATGTATATGATAGATATATAATTACTTCCGTCGGTCAGGTTCGAAAGTTTTAGAACGATTTATTCTCGATAATGAATGCTTGGGACATTCGAAACGTTAGAAATAAAACTACGGCATGCCTTTGGGAAATCGTATTTTCCGTCTCAACCCTGCTTCGAAAGTCTTGATAAGAAAACGAACAGAAGAATTGTAAACAAAGAATTGAACCTGATCTTCAATAGCACTTGTCTATGAAAGAATTGGTTTCATGTTTATACCAATACCTGTAAAAATATACGACGACTAATATAATGCGAGCGAGGATTTTTTACTAAATGGATTCATTTTTTTCATCCACTAGTAGACGCGCCCCGCCGAAAATGGCGGGAACAAATGAGGTCAATTCTTAAGATATCCTTTTATTTTCGGTGACTCTGACATGAAATTATGTTATTTTCAGGACCTCTAATACGGACTGCCTTGTCTGACCGTCTCGCTACTAGTTTAGGATTAAGGACGCGGGAATTTTCTTCTATCTAAATCCTTAAGAGCTTGACAGAGAAAAGGACAGACAGACCAAGCGAGCACCCCCGTGCTATTATAGTACATATAAGGGAATTAATTTTTGCGCCCTAGTAAGATAGTAGAGTTGCTGAAGAGTTGTTTTTCCTATCCGAACTCTGTGAGCTCTCGATAGCTGCTGAGAAAACGAAGGAAGAACTGAAGCTCTATGTACACAAATCTCATATCAATGATGTCAATCAAAAATTCTGTGTTAGTTCTAACATTTCGAACTTTGTTGAAGTCCTGTTTGATCCTCCACTGATTCCGTTATACAAATCATTCCAAAGTTGTATACGTTATACTGCTTCCGAAGATCAAAATTTAGTGTTATACTAGGCTACTCATGACCCATTGGGTCAAATAAAATTTATCAAAGTCAAACCGTATCCAGAAACATATCCTATGCAGTCAAGTCGGTATCCACAATATAGGATTAAACGGAGAGTATAAATTTCGAATATCTCAAATCCGACGGACAAACGTGTGCACGGTTTCAAGCAAGCAAACAAGCAAGACAACCAGAGTTTCAATATCATACTAGATAAATTGATTATAACTGATGTGGCCCGCTGAGAAGAAGCACGAGAGAGGAAGGGTTAGACTAATTTGACTGTCCGATTATTTCTAGACTATTTAAAATTGTGAGTATATATGTATATTGTTAATGCCCATCATAGATGAATATTGCTTTGAAATTCAGTAGGAAATCCTTTCAGTTGTTTCATTTATATGAGCGTATTTTCGCTCGTCAAAATTCAGACGACGAGTATTTAATACATTTCTTAAATATTTGTACATTTCCTCATTTAAGTAAAATGTCTTCAGTTTGTTATTTCTTACACTAAATTGTTTTATTTTTTATAAGGCGTTTTTTAAAACACGGTGGCTTGATACGTGGCATACACAAAGACTAGAGTCTCAATTTAAGTTCAGCAAAAGAGGAGGCAAAGATCAGTCATCGCTCAGAGGCTTGACCCAAGCCATGCCAGCTTTGAAAATGGGGCACACGAGGGAATGTAAAATGGACAAATGACTGAAAGTAAATATAAAAATTCAGTAATTGAAATGTGCATGTATGAATAGCAATATATAATTGTTGAGGTATGGGAACTTGAAGTACCATAGGAGAGCGCATGGGTGAACGTGGCAGGAACGAACTTCTGACAATTAATTGAGAGTTATGAGATATTTTTTACTTTCCGAACATCCATCAGCAAAACCTAATTCCTGTTCAGGATACGAGCCTCGCAGCCGTGCCGCACTGTGAGGACGCTGTGTGTCGCCCCTCACAATATCTGCCCTAAATTGATTGTGAAATAGTTTATCTGCAGATGCAAGGGCTTTCACTTATCATGAGTGCACAAAAAAATGTGCTGTAATCTAATATGTGCAAAACATAACGAATAGGGAATGACAAATCGAAATAATACGAGAATAAATTCGACCCTCGTTTCGAGAGTGAGCTTCCCTTAAGATGGCTGATATAAAGACTAGGTTTGTTAGAGTGAAAAAGTCTGACCTGATTTTGATTATCCATCTGTCAACACGCTTTCTAAGCAAGAAAAGCAAGTTGTTTCCGTCATAATTGAGCATTTTAACACTATAGTCTTCACTTTTTAAGGGGTAGTTGAAGGCCTAAAGGCAGAAGTTAGAAAATTTTCAAAAAACTGATGAATTAAAGTTTTTCAATGAACAACGATGCTCAATAAATAGCCTAATCTTACGTCTAGGCTGCCTTGATGTAAAAAAGGAAACAACGAACTAGAAAACCGAAAAAAAAACATTGCACTCTACTGTGAATTACTAAAAAATTCTATCAATGAAACACGACAAATCATTTGAAACTAAAAACACTTTTAAGCCTCCAATTTAAACGGAATCTAAAATAAATCTCCCTGTGTAGATCTATCACAATTTCGTTAACCGATTTGACATTTTAATGCACCGGACTGGCCCGACATTTCAATACGAATGTTTTCTCTAAAGTCTTAGGAGATTGAGTTTCAAATTTAACTTACTTATTACCTTGTTCAATGAATATCACAGCTTGACTTCTCTGCAATCATGTAACGTTGATAAACTTCAAGAATTGAACACGAAGGCCGATAAAATTGATAAAATTATATTGTTAGTGATAATAAAACGTTGATGTTTCCAGTGTCACTTGCTCTGTAATTTGTCTAAAGCGCTCTACATTTACCAGTATGCTTGTCAGATTGAAAGGAACAAATCTTTTGTATTTTTTGGGCACCTCAAAATTGGTAAAACTATGTATGCGATAGCATGAAATATTTTGCTAATCTGAATTTTGAAAGAATTGTAATCAGAAATTGATAATTCAGTTAACGATCGTACAGCATAAAATAACTAGTAGTAAATTGTGGCATCAAGTACTTTTCAGTTTTTAGGGGGCCGCAATTATATTGTAGCATATGTAGTTGAATTTGCTAGAAAATTTTAAATTAATTTAAAAATCTTTTCGCTGGCTTGAGGGATTTCACAACATTTGAATGCGACATATCTTCGACAAGAAAATACTAGAAAAGTGATGATATTGATGGCAAATAGTGTCATTTCTGTGTTACAGTTGAACCAAATATTGCCATTGTTAGCTGTGAACTGGCCTATCTATATTAAATCCATTTCTACACTCTCCCTGATGAGACGACTACTAGTAAGCTCTCAGCAGGTGACACATGCGTTACGATATTCACATCAACTACTGTAGGTAAATTGAAATACACAATTTTGTCCAATGTCCTACGCTGATTTCACTTATATACGTATGCGAAGTTAATGATTTTCGATTCAATTCATTCAGAACTGTCCTTTTATTCACTCAACTTGGGTGGTATTGCTGGGGAGTTTTAGATGTGCTAAGTTTTTCAGTTGTTTTTTCTCCAAGGGCCTCCAGTCCAGGAGGGTCCATTGTGCTCTGGCCAAGCTTGTTTTATTGTCCATAGTTTCTTAACGAGGTTTCCTTTCAGGAGATCCTTTGAATTAACTTAATTAGAGCAGCTAAAAACAGAAGTGCGTGAACGCGACGCAGACAACGCGTCACGCGACGGAGGTACTTCTTTCCAACATATGTTCATACAAGCGTGAGAGGAAATTAGAGATATATTTCATACGCAGTGTTTGCTATTTAGATTCCTAGCTAGTTTTACCTGTTTTTGCTTCACTCAAAATGACTTGTGAACAAAATTTTGGAGCAGCAATGAATGAGCATTCTTTTACTTTGAAAGTTTAAAGGTTTTAAATTTCAGTTTTGTTCGATGACTGATTGCCTGGTAAGACTAAATGCCCTAGAATTTAAAATTTAAAATCGGATGATACTGCTGAGTGCACCTAACCACTACAATTCTCATTTTGCGTGTGTGAAGATATGTTTGCTCTCATTGATTTCTTTGAGCATTTTTGAGCTTGATTGATGAAGTAGTATGAGTTTCTTTGTATGTACCTCATCCAACACGGCTTTACTGTTGATATCATAATGAAATACTTACCTTAATATGTTTCTGCCCCTTTTGCTATCTTGCCAACAATCATCTCCTGAGTTCCTTGACTCTTGAAGTTTGTCCAATTATTAGGCAAAGCGTTTATCGCCAATGCGTTTCACAGCTTTGCCTCAAGTTTAAAAGCCTCCAAGGAGGTCATCGGTCTTGAATCGCAATTATAACCACAAGTGAGGTCAGTCTGAGATCAACGATCTTTTAAGATACAGAAGCAAAATACTTCAATTAAACTATAAGTTGATTTATTTGTTAAAAAATTCACACAAAACTATTTTTTTCCGTGAGTAATGCATTAATCAGAATCTTAGAAATTTTTCTAATGGAAGAAATCAAAGAGAGTTATTACCCTCGCTTTAAGTACTAACTTTGCAGAGAGGTTTTCATTTCACTGTGAGGGTCCTAAAGTTCATTTCGATGTCCAAAGCTGCGAGCAGGACCCTCATTTCTGCTCCCCAGTCGGCCCACCCGTGACCACCACCCCCTTAGCCAGGCCTGATCGCCGCGAGAGAAGCTGTAACAGCCTTCCATCGAGCTCTAATGTCGCCAAGAAAACTTCGATTTTCTGCTTTTTAATTTAGCTCCGCTGTCGTACAAACGGTGGGTGACTTTCACCAATTGTAGGGTAGTTATAACATCAGCTACACTGCAAAGAGCTCCTAGCAGCCTAAGCGTTTGTGATAGTAGACAGAACTAGTTAAAATCTATCCACCAAAATTGAGGATAATTAAGAAAAATACAAAACAATCTCAGAAATTTGACGCAGTGCACCAAACTGCTACACAAAGCTTCAATTTGCGTCAAAACAATAAAAACAAAGTAAATGCAGAAGTTTTCGGTGACATGCATAAATTTACACTAACTTTGTATGGATAATGAATTTATAGAAAGAATAAATCACGCTTCAAATATTCTGCTCGGATTATCTCTTTCCTAAAATTCAGCCAAAAATGTAAAGCGTTTTCATACAACTCAGTAATTGGAACCAGTCCTTTTTACCTTGGCTTAGCATACAAGGTATCAATAGTAAATTGGGACCAAAAGAACTATAAATAGAAATATATGTTCGTGAGAGAATAAAACAGGATTCAAAAAATGTTTTGAGTGAAATTGATCACCTTATATATTTACAATTAATTCACTCTATATTTTAGCCTTCAGTATCATTGACCTGCTTCATATGCGTTCTGAAAAAGCCGTAGGTGTTCACTACATGGTCCTTCTTAAGTAGTCAAAATCTTCTTTTGATGACCAACATCGAGGGTTGAACAGTGTTGGGAGGTTGATAGACGCTTTCTCAACTTCACCTCGCAGCCAAAAAATTGCATGACTTCAAATCTGGTGAGTTAAACGGCCAGGCTTCATTAGGTCAAAATAGTGGCAATTTTTGTGTGAGAAGGTTCTGGAAAGTTATAGCCCCGGTCTTGAACAAAAGTAGCTTGCTTTGAACCGTAGTTCTCCTTAGTGTAAGGTAACATGACTGCACCAAAATCTTCGTCAACTGAGCAATGTTTATCTTAAGTCCTGCTTCGATAAATGAAAAGGCATGCTGTTACCGTCGCTGGCACAAACCCCATGATATCCCTTACTTTAGCAAGATCTATAAACATCATGACCGAGGCCGGAGTTTTATACTCCATGACAGGAGGCACTTTTGATGGGTCCAAGGTAATCATCCTCGAGTTTCTGCAATTTGCGATCTCACCAACAACGAATTTCTTCTCATCCGTAAAGAGGTGAACAACTCCCTCTCGTCTCTTCAAATCGTTCAAATCGTCGTCGATTCTGTTATCGGGAACCCAAAAGAGACACATCAGAGGTCCATTCACAGCTCAAAAGGGGAAGTGGGGTGCAGTGTATCAAAGGTGGGAATTTTTCATCCTTACTGTTTGAAGAGGGAGGGCAGCAGGAGCAGCGGCTTCCATGCACTTCGTAGACATGTTTAGATCGCAAATCTCGTAGACACGCAGAAAAAACAGGGTAAATAATGAAAAGTTTCTTTGAAAGTATCGGATTACTTTTATCATTGCAAACTTATTAATTTAACCATAATAAGCAATGATGCATGGATCCCTTAAACTCCACGGAATTAACAACTAGTATTTCATTTACTCGCACACGCGGTTGTTATAGCAAGTCAAAAATAATCTCGAACCTCACACTTGTACCCCCATATCATAAATCTGCACATACAGTAGGCTTGCACCCCATATCATACATCTGCACATACAGCAGGCTTGCACCCACAAATCATACATCTGCACATATGTAGAGCAGGCTTACACCCACAAATCATACATCAGTACATACAGCAGGCTTGCAGCCACATTTCATAGAGCAAGTTAGTTTTATGTTCCTTAAACAAATAAGATCATACAAGTAGACCCCTAGGACACGGTGAAGAGTGATTTGATGATCGTTAATCATATAAGGGGAAAATGCGTGGAAACATGTGGTTATGAATATGAAAATAAGATGCTCCTTTTCCTATGTTAGTACTGTGAAATCTCATTTAATTTTTTCAAACCATTCAAAAACAAATTTCCCCATGTAGGAACATTTTTTGAAACAATTAAGTACTTTTTCGCCTTGCATCAATTGATCACAAGTTAGCTCAGTTCCAGCCACCAGCACACTTCTAATCTGCAGCAGTCAGCTCATTACGAAGTGAGACGCTTGTGTGCCGCCCAGGAGCTCAGGCTGCTCTCGGGGAGGCTGAAGAATTGACAAGTTTTTACATTCATCACAAAGCTTCAGTTTGAACACTTCACTTTAGGGTGCGGAGGGAAGAACGGGGGGTAGGGTATCCTATTAAATTTAAGGGCTGCCAGCGATGGAGTAGGCTGCAAACTATATATCACTGAGAGTTAATGACAGCAATAACTCAATTTTAAGTTAATAATAAATGACGAGATGAGGCTGAAGATGAAGGTGTATCAAACTGAATGTTCAAGTATCACATCTTCATATTGTACGCTTATGACCCATCAAGTTTAGTGAAGATAAATTCAACTCAAACAGCAAAATATTTTATACCCTTACATAGAGAATACTCCGAAGCCTGCTTGTAATGTATGCTAAGTTTATGTTCATGCTTACTCAAAAATCTTGAAGCTCCGCTGCCATGCAAAGAAAACGAAGATGACAATGTCTAAACAAAGATGCCAGAGATCCCAGCCGTTGTGACCAGTTTCTGTTCCAGCTACTGAGATCACTGATTTTGGCCACAAAATCAAGGACTTTTTCAACAGAAATAAATAACTCGTGGTAAAACCTAAGGAAAATAGCCACAGAGAACAAGGAATCTGGCCCAAGAGACCACGGACTCTGGTCAACAGCCCGAAGGATTTCTAAATTAACACGAAATATTCAAGAAGCCGCTGTTTGGTTTCGCTCCCGCTCTCCTCGTTTGAAGTTGCAGTAGACGCACAAACGCAGCGTCAAAAGAGACCCCCAAACAAAACATTGCAGGCACACAGGGAACACCGGCGTTACGCTGCTCCGGGGAGCTCATAGAACTGTGCATACAAAGTTGCGCTAGTTTTTTGGTAGTCTTTTCCTGAAATTCCGAGAGCTTTTTTTCTGTATGCTAGTTTATGAACAAACATATCTGTTTTATGGAGAAATTTGACAAGGGAGGTATGCAAATTATTTGCAAAACTGGTTTAAAATTAAACACATGTGTTCATGATTAATAGAATTTCAGCCTGTCTAACGTTCATATCGTTTTAGTACGCTTTAATGAACAAGAACTAGAATTAACGAACAGGGGCTAACGTTCAAATATCCTGAGTTGTTTTAAGCAAGCATTGGAATGAAACAGGTTTTTTAAATACTTCAAATTGATCGTTGAATACTATGATAAGCACTGAATTCAGTTATGATGCTTAAAATATTACGGAATTTATCAGCCCTAGTGAACTTACTACTCGTATTTTATCTCCTCCGGTGCTCACGGTAGGAATAACATTTCGCTGGCCCGCGTATGTGAACGCAGGCAATTGTCTCCGGACTAAAAAATCCGCGGAAAAAAATCATGATAAACGCTCCAACGGTCACATCAGTTGATGAAGAGATTATAAGGCTCAGTGCAGGGAAACTGGATATACAATATCAATTAACGAAAGGGGAAGAGAAAACTATAGGTCGCGGGAAATGTACAACGAGTATTTTTCCGCACCTGAAAGGGTGGATTTAATATCTAATACTAGAATTGAACTGAATTCAATTATCATCAGATCATGTTTTTGCGACAGCATCAGTACCTTGAAGATTACTTTATTTTCCCGTACAGAAAATAACAGCAACTGAGGCAGCGGGTCCAACGTTAAATTGTTATTCCTCACTGAAGCCTTTAAGAGACAATATATATATATACACACATGTGAACATCCAAGTACAATTTAGTAGTTCTTCCATACGGGCACAAAAAAAAATACATCTAATATTCCGACAAAAACATCAGTGGAGCAAACAACAATGAGTAATTCTGTAACAGAAGCTCTACCGCTGTGGGAAGCAAAACGGAAATTACACAAGGAAAAGAAGGTAAAAAAGCCGACGCCAGGAAATTGTGACCGCGTAGATAGCAAGGACGGTCTCGAGCCGGGCCCGCTCGCCCTAGTTCCAGGAGCCCAGGCTCTCACGGCTCTCGCTTTTACCTCCACATAATTTGGCCGGCGCTAGTGTGCACGTCTTTAATCGTACTTCATTTCACGTGACCCCAGCTGAAGTGACCTCAGCTCATGGAAGATTATTGTGTGAATGCATATGATCGATTGAGAACGTAAATGCACAAATTCCCTAGAGTACGCTTTGCAGATTCTATTCGATATATATTTTTTATGCGTGATCTACATTTTAATCCAAGAATTTCCTGTTGGTACTTCTTTAGGTTTTCGAAATTACAAAAAAAAATGTGTAGCGATCAATCTGATAACGCAAATGCTTCATTCGAAGTAAAGCGCACAACTTCCTACGCGAAGAATTCAACGCAGCCCATGTGCTAGACGATGCAAAACTTGACAAGCCACGTCGTGTACACGTACGTTGGGCATTTAGTTTTATAGAGTACTAGACAACGTGTGACCCATTAGGTCAAATAAAATTTTAATCATGAATTGTTAATAAATAGTCAAGACTACAGAAAACTCGACTCTTATAGGCAAACCGTATCCAAAAATATATCCTATGCAGTTAAGACTGTATCCACAAGACAGGATTAAACGAAGAGTATAAATTTCGAATATCTCAGAACCGACAGACAAACGATTCTGCCCTCTTTCTCATTCCCATATCCACTTTATTAACTTGCCCGACTTAAATTACGTTCTTTTACATGACATAAGTGTATATTTTCTCTTTTGTGCACGAGTTCAAACAAGCACACAAACAAGACGACCGGGGTTTTAGTATTGTAGTTTAAGACTGTAGGTTAAGAATAATTAAGACCCCTATTCTAATAAATAAGTTTTAGTATTGTACTAGATAGATAGATAGATAGATAGATTATACATGTAATTTCTTGAATGTACAATTGCACCCCTAAAAATTGAGAAACATACAAGTTATGTCTAATACTTCAAGTTTTTTTATGATAGAGCATTTTGCTTTGTGTGGCTATAAATATTTTGTTTGTTTATAGAGTAAATTATCAGTACTTAACTTGTTATTGTTCTCAATTCACACAGCTTGTTCAACCTCCCATACGCTTTAATGACGGACTCTCGTATGTCCCGCTTAATTAAATCACTTTTTCAATGTGTCTCTTTACGAATTCAAATTTCCAGAAAAGCAATTTATTATGGCTCGCTCCTTCAACTTCCGAGTAAAGGAAGGGTAGCTGAGCATAAGGAATGTTGTTAATTTAGCAAATTTTCATCTGCAAACTTATTTCATTTGAAAATTACAGAATGAAAACTTTCACTACACTTTCATACATCCACAAAATCATTAATTTTTGAAGTCACCCACGTTTACGGTGCAGTGAGAGCCGTACACTTCAAATACCTCGAGCTAAATGATGTTCTGATATTTTGTCATTAGAACCTTAATGGCCACAGCTGAACTAGCGATATATTGGACTTAAAAGCATCATCCAATCCAGATCGATGAGGCGTATTTAAAATCCAAAATGGTTATTGGATGCCTACTTGTTTCAAAATTATAGCAACGTTTAATAAGTAAGTAACAAATCTAATTCTAATTAGTGTTGTTACTTGGTTTTTGTTAAGCGAAGTTAAGATACTCATGATAATTGAAATCGGTTCATCAAAATCCGTTCTTTCTCCCTGTATATCGATTAGATCTAACAAACATCTGTGAAGGACTAAATTAGCAACCTTTTTAAAGACTACGACTGCGCTTTTTATCTTCACAGGAGACGGTCTAAAATGGGCTTTTTAGCAATAATTGGTAGATGGGATCTAAGATTTCAGTTTTGTTCTACTGAATGTGCGTGATGTGTTCCAAGTGAGCCTGGTCATCAAGGCATTTTATCAAAGACTTGCGCCCTGCTTTGGGACAATAGGGCCTTGAGCTTGGCCTCGCTGCAACGGGACACGCAATTCTTCCAAAAACGTAGCATGGAGCAGCCCTCGAGAGAACGCTTAGTGATTAAATCCAGAGTTCCACAAGCATAAGGGAGAATTCAATAAAATGAAAGATATTTAATCTGCAAGGTTTTATACAGAATCCATGCTTTAAGTATCATAACTTAATTCGCCGTAGCATGGCACGTCGTAACTCAACCAGCATCACTAAGCCTGCGCAAGACCCATGATTGTTAGGACTCGCGTTTAAGAACCAGTTCTTTCTCGTCTCAGAGGATTGAAATCTAATTTTTTCGGGTGCATCTGGGGTGTGGTATCATTTACTTCGAATACATTAAGGTATTCTGATCTACAATTTTAAATCGCAGAGACAATTTATTTCGTATCTGAATTGATCATATGAATGAAATTATTTTTAAAAAATTAACAGCTCATTTTATGGTTGAAGGCTTGAGAAATTGCGCCGAAGAAGCTGTAATGGAGTTCTTCAAGTACAAATTTAGACGAAACAATACGTCCGTGAGTAAAATACATATGCTAACGAGCTTATTCAAGCTCAAATAAAGGGTGAGGCTAGAAGGACGAAGATTTTTAAATGAGTAATGGAATTTTTTTCCTTAATTAGATAGTATGATATATTACACTATTTAGTTTTCATACTAGAACATGTAAAAATTACTCCCAAGAGCGGTACTGAATCATAGAGGACTTTTTGTTGCTTCTGTAATAATTAGAATAGACACAATTTTCAGTCCTTCCTGCCTCATCCAATACGTCCCATTCTGATGCGGCAGAGACTTGTGTTAAAATGCTCCAGAAACATCGAGTTGAATCAGTCCCAAATACAGTGAGTTGGTAGCCAGGATACAAGGAAAAGGTATGCCAGCACAGGGATCCTGTCCCCTGCGCCTTAGTTTGCCGGCAAGGAATGCCACAGCTGAAGCCGGAGCTGGGGGCCTTGGAATTCTAAGCTGGTTTATCGCTTTGATTAATTGCGGGGTAAATACCAGGGCTTGCTCCATCGTAGCCCAACTACTAATGCAAACACCTGTAGACGGGCCACATACATCGAGTAATCAGTTAACTCTATCTTCTGCTCCATAAGAAGAATTTGTTATTTGATGCTGTACGAAAGAACAACTTGCTTGCTGTTGGTGCATTTTCACCGTTTATTTTTGCAGTATGTCTAAATTACACATGATTTTCAATGCAATGTATGCCATAAAAAAGCTCGAAACATTTCGCTTTATCTCAGTTCCAAGTTTTATGATATTTGGGTTTCTTGTATTCTAACGTTAGCATCAAGGTTCTGCTGTTGCCACAGTTTTGAAGTTGTAGCCTAAAAATGTGGAGAACTATTCGTTTCATGACATTTCCTTGCTGTATTAAGAAATTCTCGAATTCAAAAATTTATATATTATTTTACTTATTGTTTTTCTTCATTGTACACGTCATTCATTCGAACACCCCCGGTAACAGTCTTATACGTGTGTCATGTTTTCCTTGAGGGAGACTCGATACATTTCGCCGTCCCATAAGTTATCCTTCTTACCTCATTTAGCTGTGCGTGCAAAACGGGTTCAGGAATGTGTTCAGTTATCGAAGTGTGCCAAAGAAGCAGTACTGATTTTTTTTAATTTTATTAAAACTTTTGTTTTTATTTATGAGTTGTTTTGAAAGTACAAAGTTTTAATTTTATTTCATGATATCTTGTTTCCATGGAGCCATAGAGTACATTTTCTGATAGAGCAGCTGTCAGTAGAAGAGGATTCTCATCAGTCATTACTGGGTAGGGAATGTGTTTTGCAACTAAATTTTTCCTAATTTTTTAAGAGCATGAAATTATTAATATGCATATGTATTATCTCATTTTAAATTTTCATATTATCTGTACAGATTTATGTTCCTTTAGTATGTTTAACTACACAGAAAAGACTGATGAGAACTCCAAAACTCATCTAAATGCTCAGAGATGCCATGTAGCTGAGTCAGAGTGTCTTCAGTGATGGAAATTTGTTTTCTTTTGATAAAATATTTGATCTCTGAAATGGCCGAGTGCCTGCGAGGAGTTCCGCGAGCATTGAAACATCTGCAAGTGTCCCCACCGGATAGCAATCCAGGTAGCCATGATTTAAGGTGCAGTTTCTGTGACTTAAGAAAGCCCTGCCGTTTTTGTCCCTGAAGGCACTAAATTAACACAAACAGTTACTTATCGACAAAATGAACATAACGCTACTAAGCCCTGAAGAAGTTCAAGAACAGCAAGTGGACCATTCAACAAGACGGAGCTCCTTCCCACACATTATAAACGACTCAATTTGTCGGTAAAAAAATTTGCTTTCTTTCATTAGCGAAGAATTATGACCTCTTGATTCGCCCAATCTGAATCCAATGGGCTATTCAATACGTTGCATCCTTGAGACAAGGGCTTGTGCTAAAGTAGGGAAATAAATTAAATCGCCGAACCGAGCATTTCATCACTCATGAAATGGAATTGATCAGGCTGTTAACAGTGCGTGCCCCGGGGTCTTCTTTTATGAAGCGTCTACAGGCTGTAGTCGAGGCTATATAACTATATAATCAACTTGCAGTGTCACCAAGTTGAGAAGAAGAATTATAAAATTAAATTATATTTAAGTTTATACAATTATCAGTATCCTTCAAGTGAAAAAGTGAAAATTTCCTGTTTGCAAATTTCCCCCGCGCATATGAAATATCAGCAAAGTAATAATACTTCCAAATCTCTGTCGCGACAGAAATCTGTCTATTGTTCCAAAGCTGCGTCTCTCACAAGCGTTACGGTACCCCGTATTGAATGAAATTTTTAGATCAAGGTATTCTTTTTCCATACAGTTGTATATAAATTGAAAAAATGAAAAAAGAACTTGCAAATTCTCTAGCTTGCGTGTTCCTGCCGGTCACTTAATTTTAGAACATCATCTAAGCCCTTCTTATTCACAATCACTTCGTTAAGAAAACAAGCACTCCTTTTAATTCTTGTTCTCTGCAGTACATCATCTTCTATAACGAAGTGGGCGTCAATTTCTGATAGTTTGAATTTTTATATTAAAGTTTATAGCATACCTGTAAATTCAACTCAGTCAATGTAAATATAAAAATGTAGGTTTGAATTCACCCGTGAACTAGGACTCTGTGATACCTATTATAAAAATAAACAAATAAGTGTGAAGCTGTCTCACCAGCACAGCCCGTGGCACGGGTGGAGCGAAGCGTGTGTGCTCGTACGTCAGCTGGAGGTCAGCCCTGCGAGTCCTGGGCACACGGCACGAGCCTGCTCGTTTAGGGTTGATTTGATGACGCTGCTTGTTCCTCACTAACATGACAGTACTGCTCGTTTAGGGCTGATTTGATGACGCTGCTTGTTCCTCACTAATATGACAGTACTGCTCGTTTAGGGCTGATTTGATGACGCTGTTTGTTCCTCACTAACATGACAGTACTGCTCGCTTAGGGCTGATTTGATGGCGCTGTTTGTTCCTCATTAACATGACAGTACTGTTTGTTTATGGCTAACATGATGCCGCTGCTTTTCCTTGACTAACGAGATAACCTTTATCCGACTTAATAACCATATCTTATTCAGCTAATATTTAGCCAAATAACAATTTGCATAATTGATTTAATTCCATTGTTCGAGAAAAAGTAAAACTATGATAATTTGTGGGACGTTATTATTCAATTTGTCATAACATTAATAATCTGATCGTATATCAATTTCAGCGTGCATGACCTTCCACTGTGTTAGATCTAAAATAATGTCAATGTTTGGATATTAGGGCAGGAAACTTTTTAATTCAATGTCAATAATATTGAAATTAACTTAGACATATTAAGTATTCAGGCTCCAAAGCCAAAACTACAGGGGAAAATAGTACTTATATCTTGGATTATTCGAGGCTGCATGTTAAACTACGATAAATCGTACTTCAAAGTATATTTTTATGAGTGCATAGCCGCACACTTCGTTGCCATTCACAAATTACAAAAAGTTTATGGTTGCGTAAGTTACGCAAACTATGTGGACCAGAGAACATTGAAATTACTCAATAATCATTAATTATCACTTGAAAATATGTTGACTGACCTAATTAAACATACAGTAGGACATTAATAATAAAATATTCTCACGAATCAACATTTTTTCTTATTCATCTCTATAAAATTACATTGCAGCTACATGTATATATCGTATATACATCTCTAAAATAACAGGGACAAAAAGAGCTATAAAAGTGGCAAAGCCGCTTCTCGACACACATCAAAAGCGCCCTCGCCTGTCCCAGAACTTGACACACTTCCAGAGAGCGAAGAGAAAGAACGAGCAGGTCTGATCACTTCAAATCTGAGTCAGGACTGTTGGCGCTCAAGGACCCGCAGCGATCTTCATAAGAATGGCCGGGACAACGGGCAGCAAGGAGCCAAGTCTCGTCTCAAACGGGGCGTATGGACCAACTTGGGGCCGTATCCTAGATGCCAGCGGGCTACACTTAGCATACACAGAGGACAGGGTTCATAAATGCCAAGGAACTCAGGCCGAGCGAGTTCAACTGGGGTGAGAAAGCTTTAGAGAAGCATTGGGAAACGATGGAAGCGAGGGTATATATCCCACTATATAATGAAAGCCCAGTGCTGCTTGCTTGATTGATTCGTTTGTTGGTCCTACCGTCCGTCCGTCTGTCTGTCCGTCCCTCTTTGTATCGCGGTCTTAAGGATTTAGATAGAAGAAAATCCCCGTGTCCGTATTCCTAAGCCTAAACTAATAGCGAAAATGTCAGTTGAGGCAGTCCGTATCGGTGATACTGAAAATAACATTATTTTCATGTTAGAGTGACCGTAAATAAAATGGCATCTTGAGAATTTAATATCGTTTGTCCCGCCATTTTTGGCGGGGCGCGTCAACTAGTAAATATATTGCTTCTGTTTGATGAACTGAGCCGCATTATGATTCGGAGTCAAGCTTAATGTACGTGCATGGATTCAAACGCTTCTTCGCAGGTTTCGAATGACTCCAGTTCGGCCAGTAAGCCCAACGAATGTTGTTCTGCAGTCCTCTATACTGTTGATTGACACTCAGTAGCATTTTCTCATTTTCGTTTTCCAAAATGATGTCCGACAAACAAAAAGCAAACAGTCTACTTGAGAGCTCTTGACACGGTAACCTAGTAACCGATTTAAATTTTCTTTCATTCAGTTGAATGCTGCAATCCGCTTTCGCTTACAGAGATTGGTAAAATTGTCTTTAGTTTCGTTGCTACCACACGGAACGGGATATAAGGTGCCAAATACCTTTTTTTAAAAAAGGGAATGCGTTCATAGGATTGATTACTTCTAATTTCCTTTCCCAGGGTAATACAGATATTTGTCCTCGAGTACGAAAGGGTCGTTCAAAACGTGAAGGAACGACTGCAGTGCATCTATGTTCTTTTTCAAATTTTGAATGAATCATCAAATATTTCTTTCACGAGCTCGTGACTTCTCGCTGCACTGTCGCAACTCAAGCAGAGCCCTCGTTGCTGCTCTGCGAGCAGCATTTTCTGATGCAAATTTGTTAAATTTAAGTCAGCATGATATTTTTATCATAGTATTAGTGAACAATGGAAATCATAATTAAAAATTGTGGGTATTTTTAGGTGAAGTAAACTAAAAACAATTAATTCTACGGAAGCGTTCATTTTGTCCAAAACGATTTGCACCTTTCATAACGTTTGAACTGTAGACAACAAACAAACGAAATTTTCACCATATCCTTTAGTGCTTTACAGAGGAAAAAATTCTGCATCAACTGTCCGCATATTTGAAATCAGTTAATACTTTAGCGTATTGCATGCTGTTCAAAAGACGGTTATGGTATTTTTGGAACGCCCTGTACAACAGGCCAGCCAGTGGGACACCCTGTACAGCAGGCCAGCCAGTGTGGGACACCCTGTACAGCAGGCCAGCCAGTGTGGGACACCCTGTGCAGCAGGCCAGCCAGTGGGACACC
>VOMN01084035.1:0-12882 GCA_014899125.1 Orchestia grillus
ACACAGCGTCACCTCTACACACACACAGCGTCACCTCTACACACACACAGCGTCACCTTTAAATTCACGGCTTCACCTTTACACTCACAGCTTCACCCGTAAACAGAGCGTCACCCTTATACATAGTGCCACCCGCACATGTAGCTTCACCCTTAGACACATAGCATCACCCACATACACAGTGTTCAACACTGAGTGCAGCATCACCTGCACTTGAAACTCCGCAGTTGAGAAGCATAACCCCACCTGTTTGCGGTAAGTCTCCAGTTGATAATTCTTGCTGAAGTCTGGACTATCAAGGAGTGTCTGGAAGGACTGCAGCACGGGCTGGAGCACGTGCTGGAACACCTCTTCTCGAGCTCTCTCGTCGGACCCCACAGCCCCAGCCATCAGCACCAGGCCTTGCATGAGGCCGCGACTAGCACCTGGTCAAAGCGCAGTGTGAGCATGAGACCGACACTAGCAAATGGCAATAAGGCGGTGCGAGGATGGGATCAAGCTCAGAATCTACTGGTCTACTCGCATTCTCAATTTGCCTAGGGTGCTTCATAAATGGCGCCGAATCGGAGTCGTGGCACACTTCAGGGTTTTGAAATTTTAAGACACGCTCTGATCATATTTACTATATATTTCCACTTCGAATATTTATTTTTAACTTTTAACTATTTTACCAGAATACTTGCGAGCGATGCGTCACAAAGCAGTTTACAACTAAGCAAAGCATTTTCACCGCGAGGAAATTCCACTCAAATCCTGTGCCCCTTCTTTTGTAACACCCTACACTAATCTACAGCGCACATCTTAAAAATAGCTACCGATATACCTTCATAACTTTCTAATAACATAAACCATTGCATTTTCCTTTTAAACCAGGGATCCATTTTAAACGTAGACCCTCATTCAGAGGCTTTGTCTCAGAGAGAGAGAGGCCTCTCAGTCACTGCGCTGCAGCAGCAACTGAGAACATAAAACGACACGTCGAACCACGCAGCGTGATTTTTGCTCCAAGCAATTGAGAGTTTTTCCTTCCCTTCTTTTGTTGCTAAAGAACAGAAAATGCCCATTATTACCACGGAACTTAGCTTCAGAGCTAAACCTGAATTATTTTTATAAGTGGTGTTATATTGAGTAGTAGTCGTATAGACAGCAGAACTTCAGTGACTCGGACCATGTCTTAACATGAAAGAAGGGACCATTTAATATAAACTGGAGAGATCGGAGAAATCTACGCACAAGGTGTGATACGACACAGAATCGCCTGTGCATAGAGAAAAGAGACAGCAAAGAAAGTGTGAAAACTAAAAGAAACAAAGCGGGTACGAACGACTGTAGTCCAGGAGGCCTATCTGTCGCTGAGGTAACCTAACAGTGCCCCCTCTGGACGCCAGTTCCCATAGCAGACAAACCTAACACTATTGCCTACCCTACGTCCCTGAGGGGGTATTATATTGAAGGAAAGTAGAATTGAAAATTCATTGATCTGACCATTAAATCAAAATTGTGGCATTAAGACTATATTTTTCTTCATATTGTTAAATAAAAAAGAACTCGGAGATGATTTTGACGGAAGACAAAAGTAAAACTGTGTTACACAACGTCGTTAACAGCTAAACCTGAGTTAAATGGAACCTGCAGCAGTAAAGTTTAAAAGTAATAATAATAGGAAGCAACTCACTGGACGACAGGGCTGCGAGTTGCCCACTCTGCTGGAGCTGGACGACCTCCACCAAACTCTTCGACTTCACCAGCACTTGCCCTCTGCAAATCGAAATTAAGTGGACATATCTGTACAACCCCAGTCTTATTTTTTCACTGGACTATCTATAATTATCTCCAATTTTTTACCGTAAGTATTTTCATCAATTTTCTTTACAGGTTAATCATTATTTTATGAATTTATTAATGGGGCAGCAAAAAAGTAAACCCAGATAAAACATAAATAAAATAATCGAAATCCAAGGAAACAAAAATAACAATATCAATGAATAAAAATACACAGTAGAATAGAATGTGGTCACAGCAACGAACTAGCCGGCTCATTTTTAGGTTTCTACCGAAATTCTATGCCGTCAGACAACAATCACGCACAGGCACCCAGTAAAAATTGAGGTGAAGTGGCGAGATAAATCAAAGGACTGCTAGCATTGCAGTAATTGTTTTCCTGGTATATTCAGTAAAAGAAATTATACTTCATCGTTATCAACAAACTTAAATGTTATTTCCTTAATCAAATAGCCAGCATATATAATTAATTTCATTCACAATGGATTAATACCGTAAGTTCATAAAAATTCACTGATACTTCCACATAACACGTTCTATGCAATCTATTTCATACAAACAGTAAAAAAGAAGCCACACTAACGAGTAAGAGTACACGGAACAAGAGTTGCTCGACAAAATTACATTATTGTAAGAAAAACTGGGATTGAAAATAACGGTAAAAATGCATTAGTACAGTTCAAGCTGTACTTTTGTACAGAATTTTTGCCTGATGAGAGGTCGTGAACCTGCGACAGCTTTCCAGCACTTTTAGTTCATTACACCACACGTCGCAAAACAGCGAACTCCATTCATTGAATTCACTCCTCGGCTGAAATGTAAAAATTTTGCGATCTGCTGCGCTCGGTCGTCCTCCTTTCATCCCATTATGTGTGGATTCACAACATGGTTTTTCATGTCGATTTTTTGGAGTAGTACGGAATGTTATAGGGCCGAACTTATTTACAGGATTAATGGAGCTTCTAGCGAAATGGAAATCAGCTAACAAAAATAACAAAGGTTCAAGTTAACAAATAACTAAGACCCAAGCAAACAAAAATGACCAAGGTTAGCAAAACGAAACAACCGAGGTCTAAGCAAATCAAAACACTTGCTAGCAAACAAACTGAAGTCTAAACAAACCTAACCAAGGTTCGAGCAAACTTAGGTCAACTAGTGAGCCACCTCGAGTGAACAGCTTCTTTGTGCGTGAGTTATAAAGAGACGCACGTACCTCGTCTTGTTCTCGGCCATGCTGATGAGGAGCGCGACCGTGTCAGCGACGAGTGCGGGCTCTGCAGTGCGGAGGCGCAGGGATCTCTCGACGCAGTTCAGCAAGTAGTTCAGCATCCATGCGTTGCCTTCAGAGTCACGCCCGAAAGCGGACACCAACGCTGGACTCAGCTGTTGGTGAGGGCGAGCATTAACATTCAGCTCATATACAACACGAATTATACGTACCTGGTCGCGATAAAAACGGAGCGCCTGAATGGAGTATGGGTAATCGGCTGGAAGATATACAGAGAGTAGTGGTTCCTGATGAACCCAAGTGACCAAGATGCAAGCACTGTGGTTGAAGTCTCTATTTCCGGTCTTACGATACTTCCTTAGCTACCAAGAAGCGTTTCGCTTCAGGGCAGTACGTTGTAGCTTGTACAATGTAGTACTAATATAAATTTTGCTAGGACTTCAGTGGCTCGAACTATGTCGCGCTATACGCCTCAGTTTCGTGATCAGTCTGTCAATTGAAGTAGAACTTAGTTCACGAGTATCAAAACATACGTACGCATGTAGATCAAATGTAGATGAACGCTTTGTATCTTAATTTAAAATTAGCCCCTTAAAAATGGTGAAATAGAGATCCCACAACTACATCCGAGCCGAATGCATCTCCACAACCTAGTAGTACCGTCTCTGCACGCAGCATATAGAGACGATACACCAACGCTCTTCCTTCAAAAAATTAACATAGACTCAGCATTCACACGAAGAGGAGGGCCAAATTAAACAGACCCTAAAGAATAAATAACCCACACACTAAAACTCCTCGCTACCGTAATACCCAATGCCTTTTTCTTTTAATCGTTCACTTAAAAAAAAATAATTCAGAATATTTTTGGAGGCTGTCAGCTTGCCCTAGGTTTAGTACAGTTCAAGCTGCACTAAACATTAGAAAACAATAAAAAAGTCGCAGAATTGATACTACGCCCTTCCTAAATCAATTCAGCTCTTGCCTCATTACATAATTTATATTTGTGCATATTCTAATACAATAATTCCAATCCACAACGAATACAACCTTTACAGCATTGATGACTTTCATTTTGGCCTCTTTCCTTTTCATA
Organism: Orchestia grillus; assembly: GCA_014899125.1. Classification (NCBI taxonomy): domain Eukaryota; kingdom Metazoa; phylum Arthropoda; class Malacostraca; order Amphipoda; family Talitridae; genus Orchestia; species Orchestia grillus. The sequence goes on from VOMN01084035.1 coordinate 4,107, forward strand.
GAAAGATAACCTCTCGAAAGACTGCACAAACAAACAAGCACAATGCCCGACACAAAGCAGGTACATTGACCAGTCTCTCAACTACTTCCACACAACCCCATCCTCTTACTCCTAACACTCACCAGGGCAACCACCTCCTCCAGCCACCTGTCCTAACTTCATTTATTTCACGACCAAGTTTAAATATCTCTACTATTTTTCACTCAGCACATCCAGTGTCAATCTCGAACTATCTCTCACTGCAATCACAAACGACCTTCAATTTCCGAGCAGCTGCTCGACGTATTTAGCCTATATTACACTCACACTTCATTTCTTATGATGCCTGTCTTACTAAAACACATTTTGCTTGGAGAATATCTCTTAAGCCACTATTAATTCTTCTTCCGAACCCATAACCTACTTCCAATGAGTGAGGCTATAGGAAGAATCGATCACTTTCTTTCCCCTACAACGCCTTTCTTTCGTGCCAAACACACGCGTACCAATTTCTTCATGTAACCATACTGCCAACACGATTTCTGTCTTAAACCTTCAAACCCATGGTCATTTCACCACTAATTTCTCTTCCACCTCTTACCTACAGCTCAGACTTCCATCTCTTAGACTCGCGTGCACCATTGCTTCGAATTGTTTGGGAAACACTCTTAAAAATACGAGTAACTCTTAAAATAAGCAAAACTATCAATGCAAGTCAGGTATGCTTCCAGTTTCTAATTCTCATCAATTCATTACTTTACGATGAGTTAAACCGCTTTGAATATCCTCAAAAATTCATCTCGATTGACACTGAGAAAAAAATTGAAAGGTTCAAGTACTGTAAACGGCCGTGCTCAGTCTGCTCCTGTAAACAGCCGACACCGACTCACGACTCACCTCTGAATAGTTGTTTTCAGCGAGAAGGGCGTAGGTGGCGCAGAGGCGCTTCAGGAACCACATGAGGGTACTGGACACCTCAGGGCTCAGCAGTTGCAGCAGGTTCGCCTTCAGAGCCTCCGCCTCCGTTTCGCACAGCCTCAACATGCACGACACCAATCTGTACAGACCAAGAGACTTGTTTAAACTATCACTCGCTGAGTCGGCACGTAACCGGACGGTTAAGATACTAAGGGAGTCAAACTTAGGTGTGCATTTTGATACATGGTCAATAGAGGTAACTGTGAACGATTCTTAATGAAGATAGAAGATATTCCCTATGCAGACAATGAAAATTTAAAATTGTGAAATACGTATTTTAATCTAAAGGATAGTTTGATGCAGAAGTTCACCTACCTGATAAGAAAACCGATATAGAGCTTACCTACCATAGCAGAGCACACACACACCTAATGACAAAAAGATATAGAGTCTACCGACAACTGGGCACACACCTAATGACAGGATCGATGGAAGGCTTGTCGGCAACAGCAGAAGGGACGTTCATGTCTGCAGGCATGGTGTGGGGGGCGGCAAGCAGGGCTAGGGTGGCCTGCACGTCCGTGTGGGGGGCGCTCGAGATGCTGTACAGCACCAGCTCGGGGGGGATCACGAGAGAGTCTCCGCTGTCCCCATCAGTGGTGATCACGTTACCTAAAAAGCGTATAATTAGCTACCGATGTATCAAACCAAAAATTTCTCGAACAGAAACTTCTACTAAGAAACTCTCACTGTACGAAGTTATTCCAGCCTGCAACTTCAAAATTCAAGTAAGTGGCGCAACACACTATATACAGATTTGAGCCAACAGTACAACACCCAATACCAACACTGGAGTCAACAGTGCAACACCCAATACCAACACTGGAGTCATCAGTCCAACACACAATACCAACACTGGAGTCAATTCACGAACACACAACACCACGACGTGATAAGACTCCAAAGAAGACCATCCCACAGGACCTCTATACCTTACACAGCCCCCAACTCACAGGTGATGAGCAAGAGCCAGTTGAGGTCTTCATAGAGGTTGTCGATAAGGCTGTGCTGCGCCTGCTGCTGCTGCAGGGCCTGCCCCAGGTACGACCTGAGCATCGAGATGCGCTGCTCCAGCAGCTCGGTCAGGATGGGCACGCAGTGCTCCACGTTCTGCACAGCACGAATTATAAATCAATTATTTGATTTAAACAATCGTGTAGCTCCGCGTTCTGCACAGCACGAATTCTAAACTAAATATTTTATTTAAACAATCATGTAGCTCCACGTTCTGCACAGCACAAACTCTACAGTAATTAATTATCTGTTTTAAACTCCTACACCATGCTAACACCATTTAAACTAACATGTGCATGTACTGCACAGCATACCACCAGTCAACACTGAGTGTAATGCTATGTTGTTATAAATCACTTATAGTTTGAGTATTAATTGACTTATATGTATTGTAATATAAAATGCTTACAGAGTTTGTTCGTTGTGCTGAGACTAACTTTTGTAGTGCTTCACATTCTCTGAGCGAAATTTCAACACGTTTTCTGCCGATTATACCCCTAGGATTAAATGTATCTAAAATCCTCTAAATGAAAATGAAGATCAACTCAATTGAATTTTTACAGTTTTCTTCATGGTTCTTGGGTGCAAAGACATTGAATTACCTTCAAACACCTTCAGGATGTGTGGTGACAGTTCCTATGAGACACTTCGATTCTACTGTGAGATAAATCTCAAAAACCAATGAAAGAAAACGCGACGAAAAATTTTTTTCGGTCGATGACTCAGCAAAGCACAATCTTATTTTTAGCACACTTTTTACGCTCCTAAACTCACATTTGTCCACCGTTAGCCGTTCTATCAAATCCATGTAAAAGCTTGGGCTAAGAATAAAATTGAGCGTTTTGCGGAGTCCTAAAATGTAGAACAATCGACACAATCATACTAACAGCGCATAAAATCCCAACATTTACATAGAATTTGCCAGGCGTTAACAAGCAAACAAAGAAGAAGACCAGACCTCTCTGGCGCAGACGCCGATGAGGAGCAGCTGGTCCATGTAGAGCACCCTGTCGCTCTGCTCAGCCTCCGTGATCTCCTCATTCTCGAGCTGCCGCCTGCTGCCCTCAGGAGGCGCCAAGTGGCTCTTGAGGTACGTGTCGAATATCACAGTCGAATGTTGCTTTGTTTTCACCTTGAGGCTCGCCAGCAGTTCCGAGTTCCCGTTATTGCTGCTCATACGAAGGCAAAATGCCACGAAAATGATTAGTGGTAGTGGTAGCATAGTTTGCTAGTGCAGCGGAATTAATGAAAATGGTTAGTTTGGATTTGCCCCGCTGGGTAAGGTTCCTCTTAATCGCACCACATCAGCCGACTTGATCTATTACGCCCTTCTTTGTTTAGCATTTGCTCGTTTGAACAAAAAATAAAAACATGAATAAATTAACTGTAACTTTACTTCTGCGCGTCACACTCATCACCAGCTACTGAAGGCGGATTTAAAGGCGTTAAAGTAATGTGGAAGTTGAAGTAACGCGACTTGAAGTGCGTGACACACACTTCTTGTAGATCCCTCGATTTGCGGGGGCCTTCTGCGGTGCTCAGATAATGGAGCTCCTTAGTTTCCGTACAGTGCGCAGCCTAGATTGACATGAAAGTGCTGAGAAATATGCAACAGCAGACCGTCAAGTAATATAGGTACAATAACAAAATTTGATACTGCTTCACATAGGGGAACGAAGCACAATTACGCCATAGAGGGCGTGTAATACGCTTCAATGTTTCGGCATTTCAACAATTTGACAACTAATTTGTTTTGTAAACAGTTTTTAGTTGCAAATTGGATTAATAGTTAGCTGATTAATAGTTAGGTGCTCCCTCACCGCACGAAATGCTATCTCAAAAGAGCAAGAATAAGAAATCATTTAGCATGGACTTAAGAAAACGTGAAATCTATACACTGATGTGTTCTCACAAAGGAATCTTAGCACATAGAAACAGCAAGTTAACCCATTAGGGACGATGCGTGGATTTTTATACTTACATTTACAAAACTAGCCCTTTTCAGTGTTTTTTGTTGTTAGCGTGTTGAAATAGAAAGTTTGATTTAAAAAAATCGTGAATGGGTGACCGCGTCACATGCGTTTTCAGGTGTTGACAAGCGAATAATATAAGTCCGTTAAAATATAAGTTACTGTTGAAATAGCGATCCCTAACTTGACAAAAACCGGTCCCACTCGCCCCAAATGCGTTCAAAAGGATGAGGAAGAAAAAATAAAAAATGCATGAAAATGGGAAGACGTAAAGTGGGCACGAAAAATAGAAGTCCCAAAGCCTACCTGAGGTAGCCTTACAGTGCACCCCCTGTGGACTCCAGTCCCCATAGCATACAATAGACAAACCTAACCCTGCTACCTATCCTATGCCTCCCGAGAGGATTTAATGTGGTAAAATCATCTCTTTCAGTGGGTTGTCGATGCCAAAATTCTACATTAAATTAAAGAAAGAAATTTAAAATTGGTTAACAAGTTACTGTATTGTATGCTTTCAAAGAGAGGGTTTGGATTTCTGTGGAACACCCTGTGCTACATAATACAAGTTTGCGCGTTGGCTTTTACTCTCGCGTGTCACCATTCATTTAAGCACTGAAGGAATGAGACAGGAGAAAATTCCCCGGTCCGTATTCCTATCAGTGAGACCGTGTCAGAGAAGGCAGTCCGTATCAGGGATGCAGAAAACTACATAATTTCAGGCGAGGTTCATCGGAATTTTTCAAGGCGTGGGGACGCTAGTTGCACACAACACGAGACCTTTACCGTGTTGTCAGGCGGTGGAAATTCCCCAAAATGTGTCAGCAGTCCCCCCAGTAGCACACTCTCAGCTCACCTCTCGTTGTTATTGTCAGACGAGGAGCTCGTGGGTGACGAGAGGCCGACGGAGGCGCTGACGATGGTGAAGCTGGCAGAGGGCACTCGCGACGATGTCTCTTGCAGCACAACACTCCAGGTCTGCAGCAGCACCTCGAACGCCTCCATGTACATCTGGTCCTCCTTGTCAGTCTGTACACACCACAATGCTGACATAAACTACACAGTTTGAGTACTAACCCTCATTAAGTGAGAGTGTTGGACGCTGACACGTAAATTACACAGTTAAAGTATTCCCCTTTCACCGGGCAGGAGTCACTACAACGGTACTTAACAGTTCCTGTAGACCGTCTTGAATTATTTGTTGTTTACAACATAGAAACAAGAATAAATTTTCATCATGAAGATAAAAATATCATCTTTACGACGAAATTATCACACGAGTATAAAGCTCCCTAACCACATGAAATGTGATCCAAAGAGAGTAAGAGAGTGAAGAGTAGGGACCATTTAGCATGAACTGTAAAGAACGGGAATCCATACACAAGATGTGTGCCTACACAGGGTCCCCTACACATAGAAATAGCAAGTTAAGAAAGACGAAGAAGAAAAGCCAAAGAAAAGATGGCAAAGAAGGTGTAAAAATTGAAAGGAATAAAGTAGGCACAGAAGATTGAAGTCCCGAAGGCCTATCTATAGCTGAGGTAATCTAAGAGTGCGTCTCTAAGGACGCCAGTCCTAGTAGCATACGATACACAAACGTAACTAACCTTACCCAATTGCCTATCCTATGCCCCCTAATGGTTCAAACGAACAAAATTCGATTCAGACTCTTATCATGCAGCGACATTCATACTAGAGGCCGAGAAATTGTACACTTAGCTGCTGCTGCTCTCCTTCTCGTGTGACGCGTAACTGTTGTACGTCAACATACATAACACTCCTTCTTTCACCTGTACCATCACTTCGTGTACCATTCATAAAACTTCAAGAATATCAAGTTAAAATTCCCGTCGTTGAAACGTTCATTACCTTTTGTTGGGTACCTTTACAAATTTTACAGTGTAATTTGTGGGTCATTCTGTAAGCCACATACAATCTTCCGTTTCCAGCAATCTTTGTTTTTAGTCCCACTCTCTCACGCTGAAAGTCTTGACTATCGCTTCCTACCAATGTCGGTGTACAGTCTAACTTTTGCAGTCATTGAAACCGTGAACGCTAACACGCCTGTCATTTCCATCGCTATTATACGAAGGTTAGAGCAAGAAACGTGAACAAGAAAAAGAGGAACAATGGGAACATGCCCCTTCCCCTTGTCACCCTGGACGTCAACATCACATGTTTACTAATAAACGTGGACAAGCAAAACAAAATAAATAGCGGGAACACCCTACACACGACCCTCACCCCTTCCTCCTTGGCGGAGAGCTGCGCGAACTGACAGGTGAGGCTGGCGATGTGGTCCACCAGACTGAGCAGCAGGTCTCCGGGCATGGCCACCAAAATGGACGGTGGGAAGAACTGGAGGACCTTGCGGAAGATGTGGCTGATGCCCAGCGCCTCACACTCCTGGACCTCTATGCTGCAAGTGGACGGCAGGGGTCATCCCTCCAACGATCGAGTTATTTTGGCGCTGCAATTGGCTTTTCACAAACTCTAGCAGCATCGTAATGAAACAGGACCACGTGGTGCGCTACGGGGCGTTACAGGGTTAGCCCATTCGGTGCCGGAATTAGGTCAAATGATAAGCTCAATGGGTGATTATCGCCCTCTATATATTCTCACGTAATGAAAAACTTTTTCACGCACGCTGATTAGTTATGCGATGGTTAGGTACATCAGAGTAGTGAAAAGCAAACAGAAGATGAATATTTTCTCAAGTATAAAAATACAACGATTGTAACTTACTCCAGGGCGACAAATACAAATCAGGTAGAAAGTATGGAAAGTGCGTAAGATATTTGTGATATCTAAGTTACACAATAATAATTACCTACATATACATACTCTCTAGAGGTACATCTTCCACTTTAACGTAAATACTAGATACATGCTGTAAGTTATAAGCTTTTTGATCATTTTTTTTGTGTCACCCAGGAAAACAGTGCTGATATTCACCAAGGATTTGCACTACAATTGAGATTTCACTTTGACCAACGTTTGCAAGGGGCAAAACTTGGCACATCCCTAAGAAGCGGCCCGAAAAAATGCAAGCTTATGCTTTACGAAGAACCTTGCATGACTTTTAACATTTGCAGCTTTTATTTTTTAATTGAATTCAGTATTGAACCGGAGTGCCCTATGTCCTCTTAAATGGGTTGATCATCACAAGGAAATGCAAAAAAAATGGATTCAGTGTAAATCGTACAGATATACAATATATGTATATATATATATATATATGCGTTGTTGTTGAAGACCGGGGACAACTCTTTATTCACAATTTTTCCGTTAGTTTTTTACCAATTTATCTTATTAGGTCCTTCAACGTAGGGCTGAGACGAAAAATAATATTACCCAAGGGTATGCTGAAGTTTCTTTTCGACGCTTTGAATCTCACAAGAATTCATTTTCAAGAATTACAATGTTCTAAAAAAAAATCTCAGCCCTACGTTGAAGGCCCGCCCTAATAAGGAAAATCAAAAAAATTAACAGAAAAATTGTCCCCGGTCTTCAACAACACATGTCCAAGAGAGAACTTGTTTCTTACTTAATCTAATATATATATATTTATATATACAGAAGACATATCTGAGTTCCCTCGTCCTTGTTCCCAAAATTCTACTTCTAAATTGACTCTATTCAAGAAAAAATTTGTTTATTTATTTATTTACGGTGGGTATCATACGGTGTGCAACTACTTCAATCCTGCTTTTCGAAATACATTGATCTGATGCTGGTTAGGGCATATTTTGCCGAAAGCTCACCCTCCAATAAAAAATGCCTTTGACTGAGTCCTTTGAAATTCTCAACAGAATGTTAATGTACACCTCACTTTAAAATACAAACAATTCGCCTTACATCAAGCTGATTTTGCCTCACTCAGCCTCGTTGAAGGCATACCGTACCACAGTCAGTGTGATGTATTCATTCATGATACCTTCCTTCTAATATTATCGTCGTGGCTTAATATTAGGCGGATTATTGATATTCTAAAGTGAGCTAGGCATACATTTCCTGTGTGATACACAGTATAGTTTCAGGTTCAATGCATAGCAATCACATGCTCTGTGCGAGGTCTAGTACAAATTCAGTGCAACGTAATCATACGTACAGCCACACACAGTAATTGCTTCTCACAATGACATGTGATGAGCACATCTCACACTCGCCCTGAGTAGGCAGCAACACAGTCATGCGTAGGACATTCAACACACACACAGTGCTAAGCCAGACACAGTCCTGTGTAGGACACTCAACACACACACAGTGCTAGGCCAGACACAGTGCTAGGCCAGACACAGTCCTGTGTAGGACATTCAACACAGACACACAGTGTTAAGCCAGACAGTCCTGTGTAGGACATTCAACACACACAGTGCTAGGCAAGACACAGTCCTGTGTAGGACACAGTGCTAGTCCAGACACAGTGTTAAGCTAGACACAGTGCTAGTCCATACACAGTGCTAGGTTAGACACAATCCTGTGTAGGACACAGTGCTAAGCCACACAGTCCTGTGTAAGACCCAGCCAACACACCCCCCCCAAGCAGCGCCCCACGCACTTGGAGAGGAGCGAGAAGAGGCAGGTGAGGAAGTGAGCGATGTAGTCGGTCTTGGCAGCGCGGTTCACCATGACCACGCCGTGCAGGGACGCCAGCTGCACGAGGCAGTTGAGCGCGTGGTGGCCCAGCGACCAGTCCCGCCGCACCAGCCAGTAGATCTGCACACACGCACAGGGAGGCAGTATACTTATCTGCAGACACACGCACAGGGAGTCGGTATACTTATCTGCACACACGCACACGGAGGCAGTATACTTATCTGCACACACGCACACGG
>VOMN01084046.1:0-13241 GCA_014899125.1 Orchestia grillus
TCAAATGCAACTCAAAGTTTCTGAAAAAGTGTTCCCCAGTGTTATTAGTTTCAACTAGTTTCACTGACGTCATCTTTTGGACGACAACGGATATAACACAGCTCCCATCATCTTGTAATGTAGTCTGGTTCAAATTAAGCTAATATCTAAGTGTTTACCGGCCGCTGTGGCATCACTTATAGTGCACTCGAGTTACTGCAGCACCTCAGAGTGCACCTGAGTTACTGCAGCACCTCCGAGTGCACTCGAGTTACTGCAGCACCTCAGAGTGCACTCGAGTTACTGCAGCACCTCAGAGTGCACCTGAGTTACTGCAGCACCTCAGAGTGCACTCGAGTAACTGCAGCCCCTCAGAGTGCACCTGAGTTACAATGGCACTACAGCTCAAGTCCTCTCCCTCCCTACAGGCCAGCGCATGCATCACGCACACCACCCACGGCCAAGACGCGCCCGCTACGACAGTTCCACGTCTGGTCACGCAAGGTCCTCTGCTGCTCTCTATAAAATGTCCAATATCGTGATGACTTGCGATGACACCACGCGACTTTCCCGACGCAGGGCGGACCTGCTGCTCTAACGCTCCTACGACTCACGCGCGCACGCCCGCCACAGTCGCCGACGCTGCGTTAGCGCACGCAGCAATGCAGCTCCAAACGAACCGTCGACCTGGTGTGTCTACCCCCACTGCACCCCGCTTCGCTTCGCGCACACCTTCATCATGTAAATACTGCAATTTGTACCACTGCAACAATCCACGCGGCCTCTGTCATCAACGAAGCTACAATTCATGCAGACCTCACCACAATTCCCACCACAGGTACACCACTAGTCACCTAGGTAGCCTACCTTCAGTACTACCACCCTACCTACTATCAACCACAATTTCCATATCCCAGCTGCCTCAGACAGCACTCACCACCACCGCTACCGCGACCGCCTCCTGCACTTCTAGAAAGCCTTAATTCAGGAGACGCTCGCCATATGTTGTAGAAAATCATAACTCTCTGAAGGGTGATTTAGGAGGAAATTTAACAAAAGTTCAATGAATCCCAACGGCTAATCGAAGTGCAGAGCAGTCGGTGTAGAGAATAGCAAATTTTAAGTACTTAAATAATTGGGAAGGTGTGTTCTGTAAGTAAAAAAGCAAGCCCCTTATTTAAAAGAATTTATCTCTCAAATTATCTCACAAAATATATCATAAAATAGTTTTTCACACGCTTGAACACGTACTTTTTCTACGAAACCTGACAAGATAATATGGATAATGTCATATGGTGGAACTAGAGAAAACATGAAGATTAGAACACATTGTAAAAATAGTCTCATGGGGGGTAAAAACCAACAACTGTTAAAATTTCTCATTCAGCTGGCCAGCCACGATCAGAAAAGGATCAGAGAAGAAGATTTTTTGGGCCCTTACGAATAAACACCGCGGTAGCTTATGAAATTACGGAAAAAGCTCAGAACAACACGACTGACCCGGTGAGCAGTAGGTGCAGGAACCTAGCGACCCCAGCACGGGGGAGACGGGGCCTCGGAGAACGGGAGGACAAGCGAGTTCGAGCTGAGATCTTGTGCAACTTCCTCTCTTTTATCTTCATTGGGTGCCAACAACACGCGACTTGCAACAGCTTTAACGAGCTGGTAACCGATTGCATGACCCCATAACTGGGTGTTTCACTGGGCATGTTATGTGTGCAGGGCACCAAAGGTTATCTCAACGAGTGGCAAGCTCTGCATGATGTAAAACGCTAACGAGGCAGTTCCTGCTAGCAGACTGAAGGCTATGAGGACGGAATCAGTATTGCGCAAGCCACACCCCGCTCCGGAACAATACTAAAGACGCAAATATCAAAATAACGTATACCCACCGGCAGCTTGCACTCCCTTCACTACCATAACCACCACAACACTCCAATAAAGCATGAAGGGCCAATAAATTATGTTCTCAACGAGTTTCTGAAACAGGAGAAATTGGCCATTTCTTACAGCTTGTACAATGAAAAAAGCCAGTGAGTGACGCAATGGTGAGCAATAGACCAAAGCTCAATAGCGACACGAGTCCTCCAGTTCGGCCGCCAGAAGTGCTCAAAGAATTGCCCTCATTCATGCTCCGCCGAGTCGCTGTCGGCTTTAGAAAACTAAAAAGACTAAAATGCACTTAGCTTTCAAAAAATGGACAAAAAGTTTCAATTCAAGGTAACGTTCGAAAATGAAATATTTTCGCCGCAAAATAAAATAAATTTACAACGCAGTGCGACTACGGAATAGAGTTTCTTTTATGCTCGCCAGTAAATAATTGATAATTGCGGTTCATCTACAAATGAAAACATTACACTATTGTCGTATGAAATGCTAGCTATTAATCGTTGTGCTCCTCAGAGCGTGATGTGCATGAAATAGAGGTACAAACATAGAACACCTTAAATGTATCATCAGAACCGTCAATACCAAATGAGGGGCAGATCATAAAGATCACTCAGGAATACGGTTAGGTGATTGGTCACCTGGACTACTAGGTTCTTACAAAAATACAAAATAATGGTCGATACACGAACTGAGTTTTAAAATATCGTTTTAGCATAATATTCACACTAGATTTTAGGTGAATTTTGGAATACAAGATGATTAATTTACGCTCTTGAATAAGTTACAACTGATTTCAGACAAAAAACATTCTTGAAGCCTAGAAGCCCGTGATTATGAACATAAGAAATAAATCGTCACTTACTTCTCTTGCATGAGTTGAAACTTGGACATAGGGCCTCTGAAATTGCTATCAATATAAACAGAGCATGGAATGAGGGGCCCACAAGTGATCGGCCAGTACGAAAATGGTTTCAAAAATTCCGTAATGGTGATGAAAACATTTAAGACGACGAGGGTACAGGACGGTCATGCACTCTTGACAATGAACAATTGAAAGCAACTGTTGAGCAAAATCCACGTCAAATTGTCAGAGAAATGTCTCAGACTCTTGGTGTCTGCACCGCAACAGTCCCACACCATTATCAGACGACGCCATTGATAAATCGGCACGGCCCAATTCTGCAGCACGATAATGCGCGGTCCCATGCTGCAAGAAAGACTGCACAGCCTTACAGACCTGGGATACAAGACCAATTCTGCAGCACGGTAGCACGCGGCCCCATGCTGCAAGAAAGACTACACGACCTCACAGACTTGGGATACAAGACTACCACATCATCCTCCATATTTCCCTGATCTTTTACCCTCTGACTAACATTTTTTAGGCATTTAAGCCTATTTTTGAACGGCGAAACTTTCAGGTTCAAACCAGAGGTGAAATCACCTTTCGAACATTTTGTTGCATTACAGCCAGTAAGTAGCTTTCAACGAGGAATGAATAGTCTCGTTAATTGATGGCAAAGACGCATACATTAAATGCTCAAGGTTCATATGTTTCCGGATTCAAACATTTTTGACGTTAATTATTCCAAAATAAATCATGTTCCGAAATCAGTCATTATTTTGCACAATCTGATACTAAGCCCCGTTCTTCAATCGCACACGCTAATAGAAAAATCAACAAATTCTCCGACACACAAGTAATCTTTGGCGAACTGAGAAAGTGCACAAAGAACTGTTGCCAAGCATCAATTTTTTCCGTCAATGAGCAGAGATGATGAAACATTGCAATACCAAACGTGCTTCGGATAAAAGTTCCACCCACGCATTACCACCAACCAGAAGGGAGCGTCACGACAAGTACATGCACAGCATCACAGTAAGTCCCGCCGACACTTCATATCGTTACGTGCGCTGCCCTATTCAAGCAGCCTTAGAATAGAGAGACTTAACCAAAAATGTGTTCAACGTCCAGAGTATCAGAATGTAAACTCGCGCTCCCAGAGAGCGAGACAAGGATCCTAACATGCCAGTCTCAGCGACGCAGAATTGCGCACGCGGGGCAGTATCGCTCCTTGACTGATTGGATGCGGCAACTCTTACAGAAATATGCAATTCTGCGTGCAGCCAGTGGCAATAAGGTCAAGAATTTGGCATTTACCCTCATCACAGTAAATGCTATTTTTAATCTACCGGGTCTTGGCATCCTGTTTTCCAAGCACTTGATGGTGATACATAATCCCCAATCAGGCCAATGGCAGAAATTATAACTGCAATAGATATTTTCTTTGACTGAACGGTGCCTTAATATTTTGTATCGGAATATCTTATTCATAGTAGTATATTAGTTTAAAGCACTCTAGGCACATGGAATGCGATCTCAAGAGAGGTAAAATAAGGGCCCATTGAGCATGGACTACAGGGAACGTGGAGTCTATGCACAGGTTTGGTCCCACACAGGATTCCCAGGCAAAAGAAACAGCAAGTTAAGAAGCAAAGTGGGCACGAAAGATAGAAGTCCCGAGGACCTATCTGTATCTGAGGCAACTTAACATTACGCCTCACTCCCAAAGGACGTCAGTCCTAATAGTATATGATAAATAAAACTAACTAATCGAACCATATTGCCTATGGAATATCCTATGCCCTCAGAGGGGTACTGGAATATCACACAGGAAATATCAGTACTGAATAACAGTTATTTCTTCGTTTAGGTACCAAGGATATTATGTCTGCATTGTTTACTCTCCCATTTGCGGGATTCAGTTCGGCAAGTGAATGATATGTTGGTTTCATTTTTATTTGTGATAACAATAACCCCCCAAAAATTGTAGAAAACTTTCTAAATAATTATCAAAATTCCTTGACAAATGAACATCATACGGGAGGCTTCATGCAGAAATCGGTTAAAACGAGCTCAAATTTTATTTGTTCGTAAGTGAAGACATATAACATGAAAAATCTACGAGAAACAATCTATCCGCCCTCAAGAAACATTTCGTGGTGCTTTAAAACAAAGGAGCTCGCTTGGGCACACAACCGACCAAGAGAATTGATCATTTTGAGATTACAGAAATTAGCTACGCCTCAACACACGGTAACTTTCGCACAGATAATTCATGAGAGCGCCTCCATCCATCGAAGAGCGAGGCAGACCTTAATGCAGGACGAGGAGATTGCTCACCTGCAGAAGTCATTTGCTCGATGAGGTAGTGGAGCGGTGGGCTGAGCTCCCGCTCCTCCGCCTGCCCCAGTCCGTAGTCCAGGGCGCTGTACAGCACCCAGCCGAGCTCCGCCACCATCTGCACACAACACAACATCCGTTCAGGACTCGCCCAGCACACGGCAGCGACACATGGCCGCGCTGTACACAACTACGCCCTCACATCCAACACCTGACTACGCCAGTTTCTATAAAACAATATAATATGTAACGGTGCATCGCATGAAAAACCAGATGACGATTCTGCCTAAATTGGATGGAGTTTTATGAAAAATAATAGTACGGTAAGGCAAAATTATCGGTCAAATCTAAATAAGCTAATATCATGGAAATAAACACTTTAAAAATACGAATTCGTTAACAGGTATGTTGGGAAAGCAGTGAGAAGGGTGGAAAAGCAGGTCATACAGCCGAGTTATTTTGAAACCACCAGGAAGAAAGCTTTTGTTCCCAGTTGCTACAGCGTCTGCGCTCCGCTCTGGACGGAAATAAAGGCTCTATTCTAGGGCCGAAACACACACTTGACGTCCACCTGAGCAGAATCAAGACCTTAAAACTTTTCAACTTGTTTCATAAGTTATAAAAATCTATTAAAACAAAGCCTGGGTCACTATCAAAACATTCGCATAGCTCCGCTCAAAACTATGTTGGCATCGAACTACAGCTCAGAAAATTTAATTTTAGCCTAACGTTTTGATAGTTTTTCCCTCAATTGGACCTATCGCCCTTTGATTTCGCCATGAACTTAAAATGCTATGGAAATGTCGCAAGCCCAATACATGTTGGATACGGACATGGTCCACTTCAGCACTGGAACAAAATTTCTCAAGACAATTTACCATCGTCCCATTTTTGACACGAACTCAGTCGGTGTAAGCAATAAAACAGTCCACATTCTAAATATATACATTTTCTTGCAGCTATTTTGGACATGCACTCGTCAAAATTATTTCGTAGAAACAGGATAGGGTTTCGGGCCCCAGGCTGCATGTTGGCTCTCCCACGACGAGTGGCCGAGGTCACGTCTTGGTGAGTTTAACGACGAACAAACCCTCGTCTCGATCGTGCGCCTACGCACGATCTACGACTTCAACTCCTAGGAAGAAAACAATGAAAATGCAGTCGTACACGAAGTTAATGCATGACTTGCCTCGGGTAAATCAAGGCGATGAATGTGGACCGTTTCTTCATGTATGAGGCTCACTTTACAGTGCGATACATTCGCTCCCGTTTAGCCGATAGCGTCTAATTTACCATAGACTGCCGTCCGTGTCAATGACAAATCGTCAACGCTACGATTCAATTGAAGAATACAGGTATTACGACTATCCAAGTTCGGTTTTCAAAAGCTAGCCTTGAACTAAGCCACTATAGGAGCACTCGTAACATTTCAGCGCGTCAACTTGAAGTTCAGGCTTCTGCTATGTTAAAGAGCTTGCTGAGAAAGCATGACTAGGCGAAAACCAACCACCAAATTTTACGCTAACTTAAGCTCCATTTTCTGAGAATTGAACCTTGAACTTGAACCTTAATTGCAACCGCACAGTATGCTTAGCCACCTTAAGAAAAAGTAATTGATTTCTTTCCTTTCAAAATCCAGCGGAGCATAGGTGACTCAACAGAAGCTATCACGCACGAACTGATCAGAGGTCAGGAGATTTTGAGGTAACTCAATAAATAAAAACCTTACACAAGATAATGTACCTAGAGGCAGGAAATCTTTCCGTTAAATTTGAGGGCATTCAATAAATTTTGTTGTCTTCGAAAACAGGCACAAATGACAATGTTCGATGGATAATTGACCATCTCGCACCAATGAACTTGCAGACATACGGAGGGTCAATGAATACTTGCACAGATTCATAGAGATTAGGAAAGCAATTTAAAATTTACAGAAATCAAGATGTTAGAGCCTAATTCACGGCATATCTCTAAAAGGAGCAAAGACTTAAGATTTTACAATGTTAGCTGTTCATCAAGTTTCGTATATACAGATATAAATGAAGAGCACGTTAAATTATCCGATCACGTAAAAAATCAAATGCACACGTGGCACAAATCAATGCACTTGTTTCCACATGCAAGAAAATACCAACATAAGCCTTCAAAGGAGTTAGACGAACGTGGTGGGCGTGATATTGGTGAGCGCGCTAGGGTTCACCTCTAATTAAAACCGTTATCTGAGTAATACAACTCACAACAGGAGAGCCATCAAGACAAGAAAACCATCAAGCTGCCAAAGAAAGGGGCTGCAGAACTAACTCGCCGTGCACGGGACCACCTGTGAGACGGCAGGCTCAGGCACACTTATTTAGCTCATCCAGCACGATTTCAATCCCATATTTTGAAGAGCACAGAAGGTATGTGATTCGTGGCAAACAAAGTAAAAACATTTGAATAATAACAAGGAACCTGATCGATTCGTTTAAGACGAATGGTTCAAATCGATAGAAAACTAATTATATTTTGAAAAAATAACAGTGTAAAAAATATCAGTAAAATATAACCGCTTTATTTATTTAAATTTTCAAGAAGTCTTTCTGTATCAATACAGGATAGGTTTAACTTTCTAGCTTTAAATTCCCTTGCCACCACTCTCGGATTTCTTCATTATAAGATGAACTGACACCAGACAAAGCAACCTTGGCGAAATTTGAGTGAAATATCGAGAAGTGAAATAGCGCCACCCACCGCATGAAAAAGTGTGGTAGAGAGCGAGAACTGGGGTGTCATGCCGCAGAAGCAGGTGGGCCAGCCATGAAGCCAACATATAGCGAGTTTCAACGTAGTACAATCAAGTATTATGTCCCGTCATTAGTTACAGCGCTTCACGTTTTCGTGTCGGGTTATGCAGTGACTCTGCCATTATATCGAAAAAAGCTGTACAGCTAAAGGAAAAACAAAGACTTTACGATATAGGAAAAATAATTGTTTTATTTCATGATTGTGAACACGAAAGACACCAAAAAGATACAAAAAAAAAGAAGATACTGTCTCAGTACGCATGAACAACACACGAGATCAACTACCGAACATTTGTGCACAGAAAAGTCGTGAAAATCAAAACATAGGAAATGAAATATTGATCCAGCTGAAAACTGACCTATGTGTAAAGAAGTTGGTTGATATAAATTTTCCAAAAAATCCTCATACGCGTTGCATACGGAAAAAACTAGTGTAGCTGAACCGTCTCCGCTCAAATGAGACAATCACTGTAGAATAACGAGGCAAAGGTTTATGTACATGGAAAAAAAACTTTAAAAGCGTAAAAATTAGGCGTTGATTTCGATGGGAGGGGCACACAGCCTGCTACAGCCGGGGCAAGAGACAGCGCAAGAATGTGAGATACGAATTGAGGTGTTGAGGTAATTTTTTACAGCGGCAAGGTAAATAAACTAAACGTAGTCAAAGCTGGTATTCAAAGAGGTTAAATAGAGAAACTTATGAAATAGATGTACCTTTGTTTCCATTTTTTACATTAGTGTAACGATCATTTTAGAGCTGGATGATAACATTTAATTATAAGAAGCTACATTAATGACCCGTAGGACACAAATGCATAAAAATAAATTCTCATTTCGTAGAGAAAATATAAGGAAATAATTGTTTTAAATCAATAAAATACGATTTAATAGTTACAATACTTGAGTTATGGCAACATACTTGTAACTCAAACATACAGGACCTTAACCTGGTACTCTGGGCGTGCATGAAAATGTCCTAAACCGATAGCGAATTTTATAACACAATGCAGCAATTCAACTCTGATGCTGTGTAGTCTGGAAGTCTCTGATGCTGTGCAGTCGGGAAGTCTCTGATGCTGTGCAGTCTGGAAGTCTCTGATGCTGTGCAGTCTGGAAGTCTCTGATGCTGTGCAGTCTGGAAGTAACCTCGTTTTGAACATGTTGTAATTATCATCAGCAAGCGAGATGGGGGAACCCCATGAGCAGTTGCGCAACATGGAGATCAAGCGCGTTAGGTGAAGGGCTACACACTTGCGCGGGCTAATCATGCATGTATAAGAGCCAGGTTATAGTAGCAACAGCACATAAAGGTCCTACTCTTGTACGATATGACATGAGCTAGAGAATTTATACGTTAGTCCGAGAATCTTTTTCCGTGGCAATAACTAGACTATCTTGAAAGGATACTCGCCTGTTTCTGAAGGATTGCCATACTATAGTCATTTCATCATTAAATTACGATACACTTGCACACCATAACGAACTGCATCTCTGCGCGGGTGACAGAAGAGCTGCAGCAGAGGGTCGCAGACCAGCACTGCTCTGGCAGACCTGCTGGTGCAGATCGTAACCGTGACAGACGAAGCAGATCGTCTCACCGGCTCGACGTCACGGCGACGAACTCTAAACCAACACGAAGCGCGCCTCCAGGAAGACGCGACTACGCTAAGCGTCCTGACACTGAAAGCAACGGAAACGCAGAGACTGTCTTCTGAATTGAAAATAGCCCTATTTGATGTCTCCGTGTTCGCCATATCACTAAAAATAGTTTTATAGTATCGATACATCACATTGAGTGACAGGGTCAAGCTTCTCAAGGAGTTATGGAAACTGAACTTCAGTAGATCAAGTTCAGAACAAGTAATGTTCTGAGCAGAAAACTATTCACTTGAAACAAGAAAATTCTTACAGATATCAAGAGCACTTTTTTCGTGATACCTAGATTATCTAGTCTGTGAATTCTGAAATCACGACCACTAAAGCAGCAACAAGAAGTGAGCATTATAATAAAGTCCAGAACTACGAAATTTGGAACAACAGATAAACTATAAGTCAAGACTACGGATTGCGCACAGGTGCCTATAGTTCTCCGAACAGCCGAACCTCTCCGGCTTGTTAACTAATTAAAGCTTATTGTACTTCCTGTGATGACTCATTGCCATACGGTTTAAAGAAACAACTCGACCACCCAAGTCAACACGTTTCCCCTTAGGGTTGGAGATTATTCGAAAGTACAAGCAGGTTAGTAGATTCACAGTTTGATTGATTATAAACACCAGTAAACTCGGAGTTAATACAAACTAGTAAACAAAAACTAAAATTTCACTCGAATGGAGACATTGTTAAACACAAATGGTACTGCAATCGCTGATCAATTCAGTATAAAAGAGGACCGATTACATTTTTCAGGCATAGTGGAGAGAAGTCCAAGAATATGCACGCAAAGAACGAGAGAGGGTAAATGCTCAATTTAAGGAGAAATAAGAAAGCACCTTTGTAAAGGTCGCTCAAATCACTTTGCAACTAGATCCATGGAAGAAAGTCGAAAAAGAGGAGAATGGGATTATTTTAGTATAGATAAGATCGCATTAGTTAAGAAAAAAATGTATTCTTTTTCGTTTACGAAAGGTAGTTATCAATACAATTTGTAACGTACGCATCTTTCGAAACAGACTGAGTTTCGCAAAAAACAGCGTTCAGTATTCCGACACACAAAGAAGTCTAATTATGAATTCCTGCATGTGAACTTTAATAAAATTCAAGAAGAGAAATGAAGGCAGGAAAACACAGGCTTCAACAAAGGAGGGGTCGACCGGTCAAGTCCTGGCGCTGCAGCAGCATCCGTCCACTCCTGGGACACCGCTTTGTTGCGGACACAACTCCTTCTTTGTGGCCGCGATAAAATCAATGCTTCTCTCTTATAGCGTTGGCAATGATTCAAAGATAATTCAATCTATCGTTTCCTTTAGCGAAAGACCATATGAAAAATGACGAAAGAGAAAAATGAAATGCCCAAAAAATACGTCCCAAATGAACTATGCTTGTTTATATTTAATCTCATATCAAAATTCCCAAACACATTTTCATAAGAACGATAGAAACTTCATCGGGCGCAAACTAAAGACCGATCTGCCTGTATTGAGTACCGACATTAAATGCAGTTGGTACGAGTACAATTTGATGGTAGACGCTCATAAATGTCCGAAGAGACCTCAGTCGTAACATTAGTTGGTCGTAAGATTAGTAACAAACGGAAACAAAGGAATGTAGCGTTCTTCATAAGTTTCTCTCCTCACAGTCAGCTATTCCCTCCCAAGTAAAGTTAAGTAACATTGGCCTTCTTACTCTGAACAAAGTTTCTTCACGCAGGCCAGAGCAGCTTTGCTTCGCACGCCCTCGTTACAAAGGCAGAATTGAGGCAGCAATAGAACACAGCCGGGAATGCGAGCACTTAGGCAAAATTCGAGCACCTGCAAAACAGCGATGCTTCAGTGAAGGCGTTTTGTTGGTAGCCGTCATAAAACCTTCTTAGCCACAAACAGCAGGGGAGGCATTAAACTGACACTGCCTCGCGGGACCAGTATGTGTGAGGGGCAGGTGAGCAGCAAGAGAAGGAGCAATTACTTTGCGTATACCGAGGAGCAATAAAGTATGTGAATATGCGATAAACTAAAAAATATAGTTTTCTACATTATACCAAAAAAATCTCGAGCATGATGCTCATCAGTGATTGGGAAGTATAACAATCATGGAATGTTACCAAACACAAAACAAATTTCAACAGTAAACATTCAGACCGACGCTAAGCATAACATAATTTACGAACCCTTGTCGCACGAGCAATAAAAGAGCATGCGCACGTTCTTAAATTTAGGCTTAGAAAAGCAGTGATTCACGAAAGAAAGTAGGGAAAAAACGCCTGTATTATGTACAGCACAAAAATAAAACGATTTTTTTACCGCGCAGTCCTACGTGGTATTTTGAAACAATGTTCTGAATAACAATAATTTGAGTTCAATTTTAGCGCCAGGCATATTTTGCTATATTATAAAGCCATTTGTTGGTTGCTCGGTTGGCGTCTCCGCCCCCCCTATCAGAATATTACTGTACGCCGCCCTGATTTACGGCTGTGTCGTAGATAGGATACCGAATCTCGCATCGAGAATGAATGTATTCTAAAGGAAATTAAATGTTTTATCTGTTAGAATTTGATACGACAGTATTTTGGTTAACACAGTGTGGCAATGAACAGTTAAGATCAGCATTGCATGCTTTACTTGGAAAATGCTAGTCATTTTAAGAATAAATATAGCAAGTCCCGTAATATTTGACGGGTTGCACGATGAGTCGTATATAAAATTATGTAATTTCTATTATCAGAACTTAATACTTAGCAGGTTAATTTTATTTTAATTGTTTTATTTTTAATTACTCTCATTATTATTTTAATGTTTGGTCATAATTATTTAATTAATCATAATTTTTCTATAATTATTTTATCTGCATCCATACATCAAAGTTTGTGTAAAGAAAATTGAAAAAATAAGAAAATTGTCAATAAAAAGTAATCCCTGGTCTTCGACGAAACCTACACAAAAGAATTTTTGTCAAAAATTTCATTGGTAACTCGTCAATTAGCGTTCGCACTCGCATGGAAGGGCTGAGAAACGAGCGGGTTAAACATTGCCTACGAAAATTTCCAATTTAAGAAGAATAATTTCATAATCATTCTGCTTTGCAAATGGGAAAAGGAAAGCAAAGCTGAATGAAATTGCTGTGGGGCGGAGGCGCTTTCCATTCTACGTCGATCAAGCAATTGAACATTCAGTCGTCGAGGACAAATTTAATGAAAAAATCAAAGCGATTGAAGATCAACACGGGTTTTATTTAATTGACCGTGGTCAAGTAGGAGCACACATATTGAGGCATGGAGTGCTGGCAATAGATGGATTCAAGTATATAATTAAAGAAAATCTAGAATTTTATTGTTGTTCAGTGGTCAGGTGAATAAAAAGCGCTGTTTCACCTCAAAACACTTTCCCAATGATATCTCATGTAAGCCTCATGAACGCTTTTCTGAGCACCAATCTGTTGGTATGATACAAAGGCCGAACTGTAAGTGCAATGCACCTCACCGCTGCACACTCAAGGCGATAAGTCCCAGCAGTTTTGGCGAGTCAATAGTTGCTCAGAGTAGCGAAATGAGAGGCACAACCAGAATTATTATTGACTGCTAGGAACATCACTTCTGCAAGGATATTACATTTAGCAGCAAAGTATGTTCAGATGCATATCAATGTAGTGCATAAATGATGGAAACGGTAAATTGATCTGATTTTAAATACGAATTTTCCTACATTTGACGTAGTACCTTCGATTAAATTGTGCCAAACTTGGCCTCAAAA